>OU343160.1:37523922-37811422 GCA_910595825.1 Philhelius pedissequus
TCAAAAACTCCAAATAAAATTGAACAAATTGCAGATATCTGTCTTTATTATATTACACCCGAATATATGTTTAACATTGTTTGCCTTCCAAATCGTGAAAAGCGAAATTTTTTTAATTGATTTTGGATGTATTACACAATCCTTATTTTGTTTTGAAGTAGTATATATAAATAATCTCAAATTAAAGTGACTGTTGACTTTACTCTGACGGTGACTGTACAAGTCCAACGTGTTTTTTAAGTAGAATAAAACAATTCATCGTTTAAATAAATTATTCTCATGCGATTGCAACGAAATGTTGTTTTTACTTACGATTATAGCTACTATAAGGCAAGTTATGTATTCGTAAAAAAAAAAAATTCTAACACTCAAACATGACGTTACGATCATAGAGAACACCAAAAAAGTGGGTTCCGCAATTCCGTCCGACTGTCTGTCTGTCTGTCTGTCTGTCCTCGAGTCTGCAGCATAAACGGTTCGGTGGATTTGCTTCAAACTTGGTACATATTATTTTTTCGGTAATATACCCACACGTTTTTTTTAAGACGACAAATAACAGTAGCCCCCATAAATTTTTTTTTGGCCAAAAACAAAAATCTTATTTTTCTCAAAAACAGCTCCAACGATTTTTATAAAAAAAAATAAAAAAAACAGTTCAATAATGAAGGGAAGGGGTACCTTTTGATAATTTTTTTTTTGGAAAAAAATTGTTATTTTTGGTACCTCTAGTACAACCATTTTTTTGGTTTTCGATTTTCTCGGAAACGGTTAATTTGATTTTTTTGAAATTTTTTACGCAGAAGCTGCTAGAAAGTTTAAACACTATGTATAACAAAATTTTTCAAAATTTTTTTTGGAAATAAATTTTTTTTTGAAAACTCAATATTTCGAAAACGACTCAATAGATTTTTTCAAAACTTCGTATTTGGTGGTGTTTAGACATTATCTTGAATAGAAATGAAAAACTATTTTTTTTAAATAGAAAACAACGGTACCTCCCATACAAATGTTAAAAAACCGTTAAGAAAAAAATGTATTTCTCGAAAACGGCTCCAAGAATTTTTATAAAAAAATTGTGTGTTCTTAAATTAGTACAGTTCACTTTCAAGTATAAACATATTTTTTTTGCGTACTTATTAACGGTACTTCCCATAGAACCACTTTTCATATTTTCGATTTTCTCAATATTGGTTGAACGGATTAAAATAATTTTTTTTTATAAAATGCTCCCTAAAATTGTTAATAAAACTGCAACGAAAATTTCTAAAAAAAACGTTTTTCGATTTTCGAAAAATCGATTTTTCAAAAACCAGAATTTTTTTGAAATTTGAATTTTTTATGTATATTAATAATATCTTCAAAATGGCGTTTCAAATTTTTTTTCTAAAAATGTTTTCAAAATTTTATACATAAAAAAATAATTTATTAAAAAACCGCTGCAACGATTAAAAAAATTTTTTTTTGATATATTCTTATTTATCAATGAAATTCAATTGCATCTTTGTTTTCCCCCAAACTATAACGAGTAAGCAATATAAAAACATTTAATTATGTGTATTATCCATTTACTTCTACCTTATTATTATTTCCTTTTAACGAATTTTTGCGTATGTCAGTGAATACTAAATACAATATAAATAGATACTCATACAGTTATATATACATATGTGCTTTATGAATCTTATGTATGCATATTGCACCTAAATTATGAAGTTGTATGTATATAGCTACCTACCCACCTACGTCCTTCATTTTCATTATTATATTTACATACTTACATTCCATATATGTAGATACATTTTACTCTCCTAACTTACATAATTAAAATCCATAACATAGATTTAAATATACATTTGTAGGTAGGTACCTATGTAACTATTCCTTGAATCATCCATTCGACAATTCATTGTAATAAGAATCAAGGTAATCTTACCTACATAGGCTTCAAACCTGCATAGGATAACTACACCTAACTAACTAAACCTCAATGGTTAGCTACATTAAAGTTGTTAGCTACAAGAGCAAGTTCGTGCGATCCAGTCGTGCATTTTATTTTTAATAGAAATTGGATTTCTTCTGGCAATGAACTTACTATGCAAATAAAAAAAAAATAAAGCTGAAGTTGTTCTAAATGCATCATATACGATTCATTGACCTACAAATGAAATATTATGGCATAATAAAAAATTGTAACATGACATACAAATAAAATTTAAATAAGACACCTCTCTATACTGGACTGTTCGAAGACCGATTTCCTTTAGTGCTGCACTTGGTTTCTCGGAAGGCTTTAACGATATGGACAAAAATTTTTAAAGTTTTTGTTTTTGTGATAACAAAAAATTCAAATAATATTTTAAGTGAGATTCACCCACTGACACGCCCACTTATCTTATTTCTTAGTTTCTCGGATATTACTCGAGCGATTTTAATGAATTTTTCCGAATTTATTTTTATGAACGAGAATGAAATAGTTTGATTTTCTGAAATCCGTCCACATGTCTACTTTCACGGAAATGGCTCCAACAATTTGAATGAAATTTTCACAGCTTCTTCTCCTGAGGTAAAACAAAATATATTAAAATTAGCTTCGGTAAAATGGGCTAACTGTCACGCCCACTTTTATTATTTTTTTAGTATCTTTGGAAATGTGGCCATATGAGATGAAATTACATTTCATATTTATCTAGGTATTTATTATTTTGACCTCATTAAAGTGGTTCAATTATTTAAAAAAAAAATCTCATGTAGATATTGTTTACTTAAATCGCGGCATCATGTACTTAGCGAGACTTGAGTGGATTAATTTCTCTTCAAAATAAAGAATTCCAAGGTCTTGTTAAAATTATGTTTTTTTTTTCACTTAAAGAATAATAATGTAAACCAACAGAAAATTAATATTATGACGTTTCACAGTAAATATAAGCCAAAATCTGTTTGCTACACATTACCTCCAATGAATGAGTATAGATAATTTCTTATCTTAAACCTGCGGTATTCACGAACATTTAAGATGAAACAAAATCCAGATATAAATTTCATTTCGCAAGCTTTTATTTCATGACTGGATTCAGTGGTCGTATTATGTAGGTATTGAAAAAAGATCACACAACGCGTATATTGGGGCAATATGTTTCTAAAGTAGGAACAATTTGTTTTTATTCGAATAAAGAGATCACAGAGAATGTATTGATTTGTAAGTTAGATCCTATTTAATGATATGTCTTAAAGTATGTATATTTTTTGCTTTTTTTTACACAATTATGCGGAATGTTTTATGCAATGTTAACAAATATATATGAAATTAGCTTGAGAATGCTTGAATTCTCAAATTTTAGATTTCTTGGGTGAATTCAGCTGCGGTGTTGAATTGTTTTTTTTTGCCGAAGAGCGGACTGTGAGCTATATTCGCCATTTAACAATCTAGTAAAGTATTTCCGGTAGATGTGGAGCACCGATTGTGAATTATGTTCATTATAGTAATTTTCTATTTAGTAGATCGTTTCACTATTTGAAAGAACATGCGAACATCAAGCCAGTCGGAACAACTTCAATATACTCGACCGTCATGGTCCTCGCCAAAAATCCCTTGTGTACGACTTTTTATACAGGGTGTCTCAATAAGAGTGCACTATTTCATTTAAAAATAAAAACGTAGTTTTTGAGTCATTTGCGATATTTGTATTGCATTGCAAATGATACCATTGCTCTTTTGAAAATTCCCATTACTTTTTGACAAATTGTGCTCTATCTCACCGATAATGCGTAGGATCTCGAGTTTAAAATCAGAAATTATTTCTTGTTTATTCGCATAAAAACTTGATTTATAAAATAAAATGATAGAAAGAAATGACATGATGACAATATTCGCATGATCTTGGGACTCATTTGACATCAGAATTTCGTAAGACAATAAATTTGATGTAGCAAAAAATTGCTGTACTAATTCGGCTGTTTTCATGCGCGGTATGACAGATGACGGCATTCTACTTAAACACCATATCATGTCTCTGAAATATATGTCCTTCATAATGTGTGTTCAATGATGATGTTTGGAAAAGATTAGAACACTTTAGAACAGAAAAGTACATGATCTTGCTATTCAATGCGAAATTTTCTGTTCTAAACTGTTCTAGTTTGCTATTCAATGAGTTAGTTTGGAACAGTCTGAAAACTTAAGAACATGATTTTCTGCACTTGGTTTTTAGGTAGAACTGGTTAGAATAGATTTGTGAGAACTGTCAAAACAAAAAAAAAACATTTCGGTGTTAGATTTAGTTGATAAATCATTTTCCGTTTCGGAATCATCTCAATTTCAGATTATTTATAAGAATGTTCTTGCAAAAATAAACGAACTTGAATTATAGGTAAACAACAATAATTTTTGTTTTAAATTAAATGTCAGATGACTGACTGTTCTAAGTTGTTCTATCATGTTCTGAAGTTTCTCACAAATCTGTTCTGTTCTGTCCTGTCCTGTTCTATTCTGTTCTTACTTTTTCCTCACTGAACAATTTTATATTAACGTCAATTCCGAACTTATTTTCAAAAACGTAAAAATTTGCACTAGTGGTTTTATTATGAAAAACGATACCAGTTTTAATACGTAAAAAAAACGATAGTGGTATATTTATTAACGAGTGCCTTGCAGCTGTCATTCCAACATTCACATTTTGACATAAAAAGGTGTGAAGTTAGTTGCGTTTAAAAACAAAAAATACGATTTCTTGATTCCATTGTCATTTCTCATAATCGCTCTACGCCATTACTATCGTTTCTCTGGGTTTCGGCTTTTTTTTTGCCGTTTGTTTCGTATTTCATAATAACAACCCAGATAGTTTGTTGTGGATGCATTTCTTTCCAATGGACCGCGTGATGATTTTCTAAGCCCCAAATTCGATAATTATGTTTACTCACGAAGCTATTCTTTTCGAAATGGGGTTCATCGATGAATGCCGAAAAATTGATGTTCACTTTCTCCATTTTTGTAATGTTTTTTTTTTTCACAATAATAAAGCGTTTTTTCTTGTATATCACTCCATTTTTAACAATCATAAGTGACATGTGCCAAATTTTAGAGCTGTCATTTGCACGAAAAAAAAAATTATAAAAATTTAAATAGTGCACTGTTATTGACACACCCTTTGTATAGGTACTTGGAAACAGTTCAAATTTTTCTTTATATTATTTAAAATTAATGCGCCTTCAACGATCGCTTCAATTGTTGTACATATTGCTAAGCTTTATGATTTATTTAGCTATTTATGTCACATTTCAAATCATGTTGCCCCATCGTGCTTGCTTATTAGCCCGTCAGTCTGTATTGTTAGTTGAGAAAGATAAACTTCTAATTATGTAGTTGTACGTACGTGAATTTAACTGGCAAAAGTTTTACACGCGTAATTATACTTTCTCACTTCGGTCGTGTTCTGGTACTCTGATTCTTGTTTTAAAGATTGCATCTGCACTCTGCAGTCCAGGGACAACTCACAATTGCTCCTCTTCTTCATTGCTAGATTGTGTTGTGATTCTCACAGAATTGTGATTTTCATACAAAATTGTGCAGGCATCTTGCATAAAAAAATTAAAATAGTAATAATTCAACTGACAGTTGTCGTGACAAGGTATCAAGTTCTTCTTGATAACCTTTTTAGATGATTGCCGAAGCGTCAAAATATCACACAACAATGATCAACGATTCATTTGAGTTTTCTTGTAATTATATTATTATTATATCGATTCCACACGTTTGTTGTTCTTCTATCTTATTTTGTTGACTTAATTTTTGGCGTTAAAATTTTGTATTTATTATCTTTTTTTTTTTTTTTAATTATAGCTGACGACGATTCAGATTCGAATCCACACGAAATGGACGGAAATAATTCAGATGTGGAATGCGGATTATCTGACTTGAATGGAATGAATCTCAACTCCTACCATAGCAATGGACCAAATACGTTTGCCCAGATTCAGGTGAGCCAATTTTTATTTACATTTTCAACACAAATAATGTTGTACGGGCATGCGAAAGCGTTAAGTGGGTCTCTCTTTTTCTCTTACAAAAGATAAATTATATACGCCCTTTGTATGATGATTACTCATACCAATTGATATCATTTTACTTTTCTGACTCCTAAAAAACAGTTGTTAAGAAAAAAAAAAACAATTTTAGTGTAAGAGGCTCTTATTTGTCAAATCTGTTTATTCAAAAAAATCATTTCTACTTGCGATTAAAGGTACTGTAAGGCAAGTTATGCATTCGTAAAAAAAAATTACGATCATGGAGAACACCAAAAAAGTGGGTCCCCCAATTCCTCCTGTCTGTCTGTCCTCGAGTCTGCAACCTAAACGGTTGGTGGATTTGCTTCAAATTAGATACATATTGTTTTTTCGGTAATATGCCCACACGTTTTTTATCATTTTTTTTAAGACCACACATAACAGTAGCTCCCATAATTTTTTTGCCAAAACAAAAATCTTATTTTTCTCAAAAACGGATCCCACGATTTTTATTAAAAATTTCATTAATAAAGGGAAAGTGTTTTTTGAAAAAAAAAACCTCTAGTACCTCTAGTAGAACCATTTGTTTGGTTTTCAATTTTCCGGGAAACGGTTAATTTGATTTTTTTGAAATTTTTTACTCAGAAGCTCCTATGAACTATTGTAAACCAAAATTTTTCGATTTTTTTTTTTTTTGGAAATAATTTTTTTTTGAAAACTCAAAATTTCGTAGATTTTTTCGAAACCCCGTATTTGGAATTTTTTGACATTATCTTGAATAGTTAAAAAAAACTATTTTCCTAAAATAAAAATCAACGGTACGTCCCATACAAATGTTAAAAAACCGTTAAGAAAAAAATGTATTTCTCAAGAACGGCTCCAAGAATATTTATGAAAAAATGTGTGTTCTTATATAAGTACAGCCCACTTTTAAATATAAAAATATTTTACACGTAAAGAGTGGATAAGATAGAAATTTAATTTATCCTTCGGCTTTTTTGGTCGCAATGAATATGGCAATGAAACAATAAAGTTACATTTGCTTTTCCCGACGTTTCGGCAAGGGCTGCTGCCTTCTTCAGTGGAACTTTTTTGCACAAAACAATATACAAAACAGAGTTTAATAACAACAGTATTACAACATTAAAATTAGACTTACATTATTTAAAATATGGAGTTATATTAGCTTTTACATTAAATAAAATTTTATGCACTTCAAAATGAAGTTTAGTCTTTATACTTTTTGAAAACTTAAAAAGAATAAACAAGTAACTGACATTTAATCCCAGACAAGTGAACAGTAGACAGCGGATATGTTTTGTGTTGTTGCTATTGTTAATGATGTGCAACGTCTCCAGTGTGTATCACTTGACGCGTGCCGCTCGGTTTGGAGAACTTTGACATCTTCGAAGTCTGGAGAATGGCCGGTTTCAATTATATGGCTCGCTAATGCAGTTTTCCCGAGGTTATTGGATCTTATGTCTGATTTGTGGTTGGATATGCGTTGGCGGAGGAACTGTTTTGTATTGCCAATATAGCATTGATTGCTAGGATCTTCTGGTTTGCCTTAACAATTGATTTTATATATCACATCAGTGGCTTTGTCTTTGTCTGGTTTAACTTTAAGTTTAGTGTGTAAGAAAAAAATTTTAATTACCTTCTAGGTGACACTGGCGTCGCTTTTTTCGAAAATTCTTATTTATACATATGTAGATCGATTTGGCTCTGAAACACAGCGTATAATATTAAAAAAATCATTATCGAATCCAATAGGTGGCGCTGGAATGGAGATATTTACAAAATTTAATTCTAAAGCTTAAGACATTTTTTAATTTTATAAATGCGACAAAATTTAATCGCTTGTATATGCATTATGTATTTGTCTTCTTCCTACATGCTTCGGACCAGGCTTTTCTATCAAAATACAAGTTTTAGTTACACTACACAGTACAACACGGATATAAGAAAGAAAATTTCATTTAAGCAAACTATGGGCAAAGGAAAATATTTAGACGTGTACCTAAAAATATTTTATGAAAACGAAGTAGTTAGTTTGCATAATTATATATATATATAATATTTTTTAGGGTAAAAAGCTTGAATGTGGGTGGCAATGGCGCAGTGGATAAAGTGCTTGATTGCTAACTTAGACGTGTAGGTTCGATTCCCACGCTAGGCGGATTCTTTTCTATACCTCCAATTTTAATTAGATGCCACCCATGGGTTAAAATGAGACCGTCAATACCTGGTTCTCAAATCCACTGTGCCAAACTAATGCCGTGCAATTCAGGTTGCATTTAAAAGACCTTAGGTCTTGCATGCATATAGTTAAATTTAAAAAAAAATGTAACAAAGTAACAGAAATATACTCTTTTCAACGAGTAAAAAAAAATAAAATAAATAAGTCTTCTCTTCAAATAAATACATTTAAGCAAAAAAAAGTCAATTGCAAATGTCAGAATCACATTTGCTTACATTGTTGTATTTGTAAATTTGACTTTCCATGAATATATATGTTAAATCTAACAAGAATATGTGGTGTTGTGAAACTACACGCAAATGCAAAAATTTTAGTTTAATCCTGGCCGATGCAAATCTATCAGTTTCAAAAAGGTAATAGCTTGTAGGCAAACACAAATAGCTGCCAAAATTTCCCATCTGTGTATTGCTCATCTGTGGTCAGAATATTTGCGGTCTTTCCAATTTTTAGGTGTCATTCCTTTGCAAAGTGGGAACTTGTAATGAAGGTCTTAACACAAAGATACATATTCAAGAGCTTTTGGCACAGGTTTGTCTGATGAGTAAATTTCTTATAATCGTACTTTTTTGTTCTAAGAATTGATTTTGGTGTACAAGAAAGGTTTTCTTATAACAGTGTTTTTCTTATATGCGAGTTTCTTATAAACAATTAATTTCGAACGAAAACTAAAGAAAAAGGCACGGTGTTTCTCATTGCGTTTCTTATAAGCGAGATTTTCTTATATGAGTATTTCTTTTATCCATAAAATACTGTAATGATTAAATTTTCTTTTTAGGAATAAGCCAATCCGATCATTAGATTCGTTTTTAGTTGTGTGATAATTTATTTGATCTAACACGCTTTCAGATATCCGTATTATACTATGCTATATTTAAAAAACTTTTTTTTTGATTAAAATAATTAATTTATATTGTTTTTTTTTCTTTTTGTTCCAGCAAGGTGATTTAGATCGGCAACGCCTGCTTGGCGATCGGCATAGTAGTGGTGTTTATGAAAGTGTAATAGAAGATGGACTTGAAGGCCTAGAACATCAAGAAAGGTAAGCGTCTATTTAAAATTACACACATACATGTAGATTAAGAAAATTAGCCAAGAGTGACCGTTGAAAACTGAAATTTAATACAAAAGTCGCTGACGACCTTGTTTGCTTCTATAGCTATTAGATTGTAAGCTGAGAGTTTCTTGTTGTAATAATTAATTTAAATTATATTTTGCGATTCTCCGGCAGCGACCGGCCGGCGTAGTATAAACTACTATGTAAAGACATTAGTGCAAAAAATGTTGATTCTTCAAAAAACACTATGTACGAGTATTAAACTTTTTTAAATCATTTTTTTATTGACAATATCATGGGGGGGGGGGGGGTTGTTTTAATGATAGACAGCAGCATTGAGTTTTCGAAATATTAAATTCTACGCGGTTTCTAATTTATCAATAGCAGACAATGCTATCAAGATCGCAATTTTTATTGAGCGCCTCATACTTTGCCTCTTTAGTTCCACGTCCGGAGAACGCGAGGGTGTAATTTAAGAAAGGAATATGAAAATCTACCTATCATCTGCAAACAATTTCGAATGGTTTCATTGAGTAGATCATTAATGAAGATTAAGAACAAAGTCGGAAACAAGATGGATCCTGATGAACACAAGCATTTATGTTGTAGATCTTAGACTTGATTTTTTTTTTTACATTTTTGTATTTTAATTTAATGTCAAAATAGAATACTAATCGAGGTTTCCTGTATTTATTATGTCTCTCTTTGGGCTGGACTACGAAAGCGGCTCTCGAAGAATATTTTGTCATTCATATTTTTACATTTTACAAAGACATATACTTACATCAAACTAATCACTTTTACTAATTAAATTGGTTACAATCATAATTTATTAAATCACTTTTATATTTACGTTATCTTTTTCGTAATTCTGGGGCCCAACTATGTAATCCGATTCTACAATAAAGTTGTTCGAATTCGCAAAATTTCAACTTGCTAATTCTTTGGTAAAGCAATTATTCACTGAAGAGAACAGAGTTAATTGGAGATTATGTAGCGAAAAGTCGAATACTCGAAAAGTGGGTGGTACTTTCCAATACAGTACCACTTAAAAATAGCATTGAAAACAGTTTTCGAATAGATGCGAAAGTAGAATGAAGTTACATAGTAGTGCCCCCCTGCTTTTCATAATTCTGCATGACCAAGAGTCTGCATTTTAAAATTCTGTATTTCAAAATTCTGTAAATATGTTGTAAGAGAAATCGATTTTATATATGTACATATGTAATGAAAAAGTGCTTACGTTTTTATATTATCGAAATTTTCTTCTTTGAAAATTACAGTCTGTAACTATTGTACTATTGTATAACTATTGTTATTACTAAAAAAAAGATAGGAACACCAATTTGGCAAACTTTTTTCGAGGTAGTAGAATGTAAGACTTAATTGTATAGCTCTAAAATTAATTAGAGATCTGGCCGGTTCACAACCCACACCAAACAGTCATTTTTCGCGGATACAACCCACACTAGACTAGTCGGTTACACATCACAATACTTCTTGGCTCCTGGTCTTGCCTTCTCAAAATCATTCGAATGATTTCCATTCATCAGATAAAATATTGAGATGTCTCGAGATAATGTTAGAATCGATTATAATCGATTATTTCATTCGAATACCCACATCATTAACAGAAATAATAGTTTTAGCATTTTGAACTTGACATTTTCTATTGGGATTTGAGTGTGGATTTGTGTGAATGGTATCGTCCCAAACCAGAATTTTTTTTTGGGACGTATCCGTTAGTTATCTTTCCATCCAGGAAGAATTGGGAAGATGACGAAGTGCTCCAAGATTTCGATGTAAAGATTTTTACTTACGGATCTAAAATGGAGTGGAGTCTTCTGATAGACCAAGAGCCGGTAGCAAATTTTGTGAGTATTGGTATAACCAAAATTCATATTGTGGTATGTGTAGGTATACGCAGTACTATACCAAATCCAACCGAATTTTTTTTTCAGCCGGGGGTGGGCGTTCGAAATTGGTAATTTTTTCGATTTTGTGTATAATACGTGGTAAGTGGTATAACCACTTTAATTAATATACAAAATATATATGTCTCAGACGATTGAGTTTCAGCCTTTCATAACCAAATGGATGATACACCAAAAATTCAGAAAGATTCTCCTAATTATCGAAATGTCAGTCTCAGCCGATTTGTTTTCAGCCTTTTGCCTCTCAGACTCAATTTAACTATTTTCAAATGCCTTTTTCAATTGAAAATTGCATGGTCCCATGAGAAAATAAAATTATACTTTTCAGTTTTCAAATTCAATTTTTATTTAATATTAAATAATAACAATTTAAAAATAAATTAATTATTTTAAGCACCGTTACATTTTTATCATACAAGACTTACTCCTCTTCAGACTTATATATATATAATTAACAAAAAATAATATTCACACACACTTATCGTACTCGTAAATCCATATTTTATATTTTAAGGTACATAGACATTAATGAAATGTTAAATAATTTGGGTCCTACGCTCTGTGCTGCACTTTCTGCGTCTTACAGCTTTACCGGTTGTGATTATACCCCAAGCCTTTTCAAGAAGGGAAAAATCAAACCATTTGAAATTCTTAAGAATTCGGTGGAATTTCAATCCACGTTTATTTTTAAATTGTTATTATTGAATATTAATTAAAAATTGAATTTGAAAAGTATAATTTGAGAAAATATCTCATGAGACCATGCAATTTTCAGTTGAAAAATGCATTTGAAAATACTTAAATGGCGTCTGAGAGGCTCAAGGCTGAAAACAAATCGTCTGAGACCGACATTTCGATAATCAGGAGAATCTTTCTGAATTTTTGGTGTATCATTCATTTGGTTATATAAGAAGAGAAAAAAATTTTTCAGGTTTAAAGTTGAAAAATGCGTTTGAGGAAATTTAATGACGTCTGGTGAAGAGTTGGATGGCACAAAGTTGTCTGAGACTTTAGTACTCACAATAGGGAATATCTGTAGAGTATTGCCATGTGGCCAACATTTGCAAGTGTCCCGCTTTGGACAGGCTAAGAATACAATCCCTTAGAAGGGCTTTCTTGCAGAAGGGCTTTCTTAGAAGGGCTACACTGCAGGTTATAGTTTCGAACAGGAATACCATTTTTGGCGCAAATGAAGTTTTCAAAAATTAATCGAATGATTTCAATAATCGATAGTATTCGGGTGATCAAAATAATCGAATGATTATTCGAATTAGTAAGAAAAAGTAAGAAAATTGCAAAATTTTACTCCATTTTTTCTTACTATGCACATGTTCTTTATTTGGTTTGAATTTAGAAAGTTCACGAAAATGATTGTTAACTACTCAGATGCCAATTGATACTTAAACATTTAAATTTTAAATATAAAATCTTTCTTTTCCAAAATAAAGAAAAAAAAATAAATAATTGAAATTTATTTAAAATATACATGTCGATTAGTCAATTCGCAATTTTCTACTCCCTGGAAGCTTAAAAGATTCGCGCTAGATTCGATTTCGCGTTTAATTCAATGAGTGAATTCGTCGAATGAACTGTACTATTGATTCTTGAACTACCTTATCATTTTCTGAACTATATTGTCGCTGCTGTCAGTTGATATCTTAAACGTCACACGCAATCTTAAATGGTAGCTAAAGGATTAAAGTAATTTTTGTTGATCGAAATAAGAGAAATGGAAACATTGCATATTTTAGTTGAATTTTCGGGATCATTCGCAAAGGACTAATCGGGTGGGTATACGCTACTACACTAAGAATATATTTGATATATTGTGTTAAAATTTTCAAAATCTTATAAGATTTTGAAATGCGAAACTTTTAAACACACCAGCTGAACCACATCTTCTTAAACTGGCGACAGGAAATGATTTTCACTTTCTCCACCACCTGGACCTCTTATTTGGGCAAGTTTTGTGATTTAGGACTTGTAGTCAGACAAAGAAAAATCATTGAAATATCTTTTGAATTTGTTTTTCCATTCCGAAACCTCCTTCAAAGGAGGACCCAAACCGTTTACTGATTTTTTTAAGTTTTTCCAAAACTCTTGTTGTTGTTCTGGGGATTTATTTGTTGAATTCTTGGCAATGTCAGGTTGTATTTTCAGTAATTCCACCATTTCATTAAACTTGCCTCGGTTAGTGGTTCGTTGTCTAAAAAAAACAAGAAAATTAACCCACTTAATTAATACGAGTACCTACTACTATATAGCAGAGGCATATATTTTCTTATTTCAGAATTAGATATTCTAATTTCAACTTGCATATACAATTTTGTGCTATCCATTATGATTTTTGGACGAAACAATACAAAGATTCGCGACACAATTGGCGCGGAAATAAAATGAGAAAGTTTGTATGGAGTGCGAAAGGTTTGCGGATTCAGTAATACAAAATTAATTGAACAAAATGTCGGTGGTGCAGGTTATTTTACCGACAATCGTGCAATTAGCTTTCGATGGATTCACTAATAGCATCAATTGCGAACATTGGTTGAATTGTGGCTATATCTCATTCGTCGAATTCACTAATAGCCATGATAATAAAAGAAAAAATTTAATTTATTTAAAACTAAACAGATAACACAAAAAATCGATTTCCCATTTTAACTTTATTTTTTAAGCTATTCTCATTTTTTTTACGTTAGTTAACAAACACAAATTATAATATGCATAAGATATGTTCACATCCACCATAACCATATCCTACTCTATAAATCAAGATGAAATCATTCGATTCTTCTGTAGTAACAATTTTTTGTATCGACGGGCAGGGCACTAGTTCCAAAGGTCTGCTATAAAAGATTGTCAAAGAGACAAGGCACGAATGGCATACAAGAAACTCAATTCGTTATGATAACAAAAATGAATCTGATTTTTATTATTCAAAATCACTTCTTATATACAAATTCTTAACTTAATTTCCTAACATTACCAAACCGCTTTTCTTTATTCGTGGAAACAAAACAATAGATTTGATACAATCTTAATTAGGCTGCACTAGTTCTTTGCATATGCACAATATGCTTTCAATGCAACTCTTAAATATGTCACAGCGTCATATTTAACCTGTTTTATTTTTGTTCCACATATCAATGTTTGGATGAGTCAAATATCATTGACCAGTTGCTTAATTTATTTTCTTTTGTTACGCAGCGCGGTGTCTTCACTCATTAGTGTATATGTTAGTCCCCTTTCAAACAGGGAAACCAGTTGCTGGAGATTTTTTTTGACGTTTTCCTTTAATTGCCTTATAGCTTTCACACGAAGAAACTGTCACCAAGAAACTGAGGTGGACACTGGGAAGATTTTGTTGGGCTAATTGGAATGCAAAGCAAAACGTCAAAAAAAATCTCTTCAAATCTTTGACCGGGCAGATTTTTTTCATTCCCCTTACTTCTTGCCCTTTTCGCCGGCAAACTCCTAGTTGTCGGCAACTCAGTTTCCTTGTGTGAAAGGGGGCATGCTACTGTTTCATTATCATGTGTTTTATAATGACGATATGAATATAGAGCACTATGAATCAAGAGCATTGTTGTGCATTGGCAATGAATTTTTATTTAATTATGATGAAATTTGTTGAGGAAGGTTTATGAGGTTTATGAGTATAGGTGCATTACACTTCGATTTTGTTTCGGTCATTCCATACACAGAAATAGTCTTAGATACACTACATCAGCTGTTCCCAATCTTTTTTAGTCGCGGAGCACTTTTCAGGTGAAAAATTCCTTTCGGAGCACTTCGTCGCACTTATATGCTATTTATCGCAGTAATGTTTATATAGAAAATGCATTAACTGTTTTTTTTTTAATATATATGTATTCTATCAAATTCAAGTAAAACAAGTAACTTTAACGAAAAAACAAAAATAATGTTAATTTAAGAAAATTAGAAAATAAATAATATTTTAAAATATGTACATATCTAAGTAATTGTATTTCAATAAATAGCTCTGAAAGTTTCTTAGAGAGAATAATGTGCCTGTTTTGTTCTGCATAATGTTGTTAAATCTGGTTGAATCTGGCACAACTGCAACCGAATATCTGGCTCTGCATCGAGACGGGATCTATATTTTGTTTTGGTTCCAACATAGGCGGAGAATCCTGATTCGCACATGTATGTTGTTGCAAACGGCAGAAGAATTATTTTGGATATAGCAGTCAAAATTTTGAATTCGTCCTTCAACATACACCAGAATTCTGATAAAGACTTCTTCGTTTCAAAATCTACCTTCATCAAAAAATCTGATACCAAATCAATCAAGCACTCAAACTGGAATGATGTCAGAGAAGCTGGCTTTTCCAACGCGGCAGAGTATGGGTCTGCAACCCATAAAAATTGATTTTATTTTTAAATGCTTCTACTTTATCACTGGCATCGAAAACAGTTATTGAATTTCCCTGAAGTGATACGCCAAACCTCATTTACACAACCTGTCACCCCAATCCAAATATGCACATAAGGGCGACCAACGAATTAACGAATATTCGTCCATTTTGAAATTTCGTTTGCATGGCTTTAATTCTATTCGTCACGAATATAAAATGAAAGTCTGATTTTGAAGTTATAAGCGACAAGCAAATTATTCGTTTAAGTGTGGATGGTATGTGGAACGCGAATAGAGTTTGACTGTTCGTAACAATCAGGCGCAATTTTCGACGACCAATATTGTTTTATCAAATTTATATTGTTTTGGTAATTTAAAAGTAAATTTTTCATCTGAACATTAATATAAATTATATTTCTACAATTTTGTTAAGAATGTGTGAAGAATTTAGGTTGATAAATTGTTTTAAATGGAATTTATTGGCTTATTCGACCGGCGGCGTTGGTCGCAATCATGTGAAAAGAGCCTTCCCGCGAGAAAGCCACCTTACTTCTGCGTGAAGGAGTAAAGACGTAAGTAGACTACCCATGTCATCGCACAATATACTTTGAATAGCCTTGTATTCTAAGGCCGTGTTTTAAAGTGAAGTTGATTATTTTCACGCTGTCGTCTATGACCTCTTTTAAGGAGAGTTGCATTTTTTCATTGCAAGGGCATGGCGATATATGGAACGCAATGGCTACTACTGCATTCTTTGAGATTTTGTTTTATTCTGGAGACGACACCGGACGTTTTTCCAGTCATGGTATTGGCTCCGTCTGTGCACACATACACGCAGTTAACCTATGGGATGTCATTGAAAATGAAGAAATTGTCTATTAATTCAATTTTTTTTAAATTTTTCCACGGAGCACTTGGATACACTTTGGGAAATGCCGCACTACATGTATCTCGAGTGATCAACATGTAACAAACTGTATTCGAGAACTGATTGATTACTATTTACAATTACTATTATACTAATTAATTCGAATGATGAATGCTACAGAAACAGATACATAAATAGTTCTCAATTCCAATTTAAACCTACACGTAAACGTACATACAATCCACGCTAGACTAGACAATCAACTAAAATTACACGGTCAATATAATCAGTCATTGCTTTGACTCCCTGACGTTACCACTAAATTTATTTGCACTTGCCACCATATTGTCAATGCCATGATCGAAAAATGTGTGTCAACCCAGGTGTTAATGTTCTCTTCAGTAAATTGACAAGGTTTTTTTTGGTAATCACAAGACGTGGCACATTTAGGACAGATTTTAAAGAGATGCTTACTTCAAGAGTCAACTAATTCACCGATTACGTTGTCCGTTTAATTCTAGATTCACACATCACAATACTACCTACCTGGCCACGTAGGTGTATAGGGCAATGACTAGGAAGACTGCTTAGCAAAAATAGGTGCGTCGACTACCTTAGTGGGGCCTGAACCATACTGCATAATAGGAGAAAATGTGATTAGAAATAAAATCAAAAAAGAAGAGGAGCCCATAAGATCCAACAATTGGATAAAACTCCCCCAAACTGAGACAGTCCAAACTACTACTTGGGAATTATAACCAACAACGTTTCACAGACTGTATAACCTTAAACAGGAACAACCTAAGAATAATAGCGAGTCTCCTTACAGGACACTGTAAATTAAAAAGACATCTAACCATCCTTGGCTTAGTAAGTAGTGCCACATGCAGGTTCTGTGATATATAAGAGGAACCGCCGGACCATATTCTGGGCAATTGTGATGCACTTGTTCATCAAAGGAAAAAACACCTTGGACGGTACAAGGTGGAAGAGAGTGACTTACCATCTATAAAAATACTTCAAATACTCAAATTCATGAGGGAAATAAATTTGGAGGAATAGCTGTAAAATGATCTATCCTCACCCAGCTCTTAACGGGGACACAATAGATCTCAAGGTCGCAGTGCAACAACCCCATAATAATATTCATTCATTCATCATCACAATACTTCTTGCCTCTTAGTGTTGCCTTTTGAAAATAATTCGAATGATCGAAATCATTCGAATGATTTCACATGAAATATTGGCATGTCTCAAGATGATGTAATAAGAATGGATTATAATCGCTTATTTCATTCGAATGCGCACATCCTTATCAGAAATAATAGTTTTGTCATTTTGAACTTTAAATCTGCTATTAAATATTAGAAAAGTTCATACTCAAAAAAAAAAATTGAAATTATTAAGTTCCATTGAACTAGTTTGTTAAAAACAAAGTTCAAAATTAAGTCAATAATTCGGACTCTTTTCAGCGTAATAAATTCTAAAGTAGTATTATGCAAAAAGCATTTATTTAAACGCTCTTTTTCTAATTAGTATGAACACGTATTGCAACTCCCCGTCCTCTCGCAAACAACTTCATAAATTTGTTCTTGAAAGCTTAAAAAGACAGCAAAATCAGAAAGCTTGTTGTAATTCAGTGAAACTATTTCAAACTGAACTTAAGTAAAAAATTTACTATAACATTTGTACATATTTTGAAATAATTTTGACACACTCCCTTTAAAAAGCCTGCAACCGCCATTGCTTAATAGTGTACATAAATCAACATTAAATTAAATGTACTCGAATTTCGTATACATATTCTCATATGTGAATTGAGTACATATTATGTAACTTGTCAGTCGTGAAAACCAGAAATTTCATCTGGAACAATTTTTGAATGACAGTTCACAATAGACCTCTGACATATAAACTTCATATTATGTTTTTTATGTTAAATTCGATTCACTGCAATTTGGCAGTATATTTATTTTGTTTATTAATATTTTCTTTAAACACATGTAACCTCTGTTATCTTTTACTTCTACCGATATGAATATGTACATGCACACATTTAAATCGTTATTACAGCGATAAATTAATTCTAAGCATCAACCACTTTATACCCAGCTACTCACTTGCCTATTGTACTTCGTTGTAATATTTGCTTTTTTATAAATTTCAAAATACAAAACAATTCATAAATCTTTTGAAAAAAACGTGTTAGTAATACAAATTGCGGCATAATCATATGTCACTCAGAAATGCACAGATTTATCTGAATCTAAATTATCGTCCCATTTGCTCCGTTTATCAACGAGTGTGGAGTTTGTTCAGATATTAAACTTCTTTTACTTGTGCGATAAACGTTATGTAGGTACTATAGGGGAAGTTTTGCATTTAAGAAAAAAATCGAACTCGAGATTTTAATCAAACTTGTCATTACGATGATAGAGAACACCAACAAAAAGGGATTCCGCAATTCCGGCTGTTGTGTGTATGTAGAGCGACCAAAAAAATGTTACCTAAATCTCATTTATATCGAAAACGGCTTTAAAAATGTTGATAACAAAAATCAGTTAACCCTTATATATACATTGTATGTGGGTATATTCTAAATTTTGAACAAACAAATTTTTAATTGAAATTTTATTAACGGTACCTGCCATATAAGCGTTTTATTTGTTTTTCGCCTATCTCATGAACGGCTGAACGGATTTCGATCAACATTTTTATACAGGAGGCCCACTAAACTCTAAATGATTCTGCTTGCGAATATTTTTTAAATTCAATATTTATATTTTTGAAATTATGTTTTTAAGTTTATATTATTCAATGCTTTAAATTGCCATACTAATTTTATTTTTAGAAATTTAAAAATATATTTAGCCGTTTCCGCTAAGAATCTTGTGTTTACGATGCATGTGAGCGAATATAAAAGAAATTTCGTGCTATCGAGTGGTGCATTTTATTTTTATTGAAATAATAATATTTTTTTAGCTAGAGGAGTCATGCAATTCCTAAAAAAACAATAATTTCTTTGTATACAGTGTAGCCGGTGATATGAATTGTTGGCAAAAACATCCTCTTTCAAATTGCAACTAAAATTAAGAAATGTAAAATTAACAAATGGAATGTTTGCCCTCATATGTGGGATAATAGAAAATAAGTTTTCAGCTAATTTTAGTTATGTAAATTTATTTTAATATAAGGACTATAAATATGTTAATCAATGCTTAAAATTTTTTATTATTATTGGCGATAATAAAACCCGGCTATTGTGGGATATTAAGTGTAAATAATAAGTATATTATTTTAAATGTTCCAAATTCCTCATAAAATTCGTCAACAAGTTTCGGATAAAGGTCAGTCATAAAGAATTCTTTAAGGTCGAAGAAAATATTAATACATATATTCGACAAAAATTATACAATCTAATGATTCCTCATAAAAGCTCAGCTTTTTTCAGTACCTTCTTTTCCAAAATATTTGCAGCTCATTGTGTACTAAGACAAGTTAATAATCTTATAAAAATATAAAAACACCAATTTGTAAGTAAAATCGGTCTGCATTCATTGAGCCAAAATTGTCTTAAACTGTAGTTTAGTAAAACCTGGACTTATCAGCGACCATGAATATGCGCCATTGAATAATATTGTCAGAGTTGCCGTTGTTTTGTCTTGCTATCCATTCGGTGTCTACAAAATATCCGCTCCTGCATAAATGAGGGAATAAACCCTCTTTCATCCCATACATTTATGGTCTAAAGACATCTCCATACATTTTTCATAGTTTAGAAATACTGGAAACACTGATTCGGAGTAGCAAAATCCTTTAATCCCAAAGTACTACTGTCAAAAAAAAAACTATTAACATAGGCGTCTGCCTTCTGCTTTACATACTTTAGGCGGACAACGATGTTGTGAGTACGGTAAAATCTACCCAAAAAAGGAGTTAAATTCATTTGAATCCGCGAAACGGGTCAAGCGAAGTACCGTTGTGCATGAAAACGTTTGCTCAAAAATTACTCAAACTTAAAACTGTATGGTCAAAACAACATAACTCAGTTTCTTCACTTTTTACTTTCTATATATAGGTACTATGAATATGGCAAGGTATTGATTCGTAAATAAAATCAAACTCGATGTTTTGATCAAACTAAACATTAAGATGATGGAGAACACCAAAAAAGTGGGTCCCGAATGTCTCTCTGTCCTTGAGTTTACAGCCTAAACGGTTGGATGAATTTACTTCAAACTTGATATACATATTGCTTTTTCCGTAATACATAGACTTTTTTTCAATTTTTTTAAAAATTATTATCTTGAATAGTTTAAAAAACTATTTTCCTAAAACAAAATAAAATGCAACGGTATACCTTCCATACACATGTTAAAAAAACCGTTTAGAAAAAAATTTATTTCTCAAAAAACAGCTCCAAGAATTTTGATAAAAAAATTGTTTGTTTTCTTAAAATAAAATAAAATACATGTATGTATATACTATGTATATTTTTATACAGGATGTCCCGTTAGGTATAAGTAATCTTTAAAAATCATATGTACATATATTGCACCTAAATTATAAAGTTATATGCATTATTATGTACATCATTTACATATCAAGGTTCCAGCTATGCATGTAGCTACATATTATTCTCCTAACATACATAATTAAATTCCAAAATCTAGATTTAAATATGTACTTGTAGGTAGGCACCTAATGTAACTATTCCTTGAATCATGCAACCGACAATTCATTGTTCTATTTAGTCCTGCATATGTAACCTTGACTACCTATCTACTATCAGCGTCAATGTTTATCTATATTAATATTCTTAGCTAAAAGAGCAAGTTCGTACGATCTAGTCTTGCATTAGATTTTATTCTGCCCATGTACATTTTTTTCTTAATGTCAATTTTATTCCAAGTTTGCAATATGTCAAATAGTAGAGATTCTGTTTTATTTATATTATTTTGCACTTAGTCCAGAAAAAACTCCTAAAACTTCTCTAGTCCATGTTTATTAATTTGGGTATATATGAGTTCCTTAATCGTTTCTGATTTTTATACCTGCATTTTAATAATACATTTTTTAAGTTTTTTCTTATTTTATTTTGTTAATAAAGTTAAATAAATTTCTTTCCTAATAAAAAATCTTGTTTTACAACTTATTTCAATATTGGTATTAAGGACGCAGCTATAAAGAATCTTTTGCTTGAACGAAAAATATTTTGGTCAAAACAGCATATCTTACTTAAAAAAATATAAACAAGCTTAAAAATTAATTTTTTATATTACATTCGTGTAAATATTATTATTTAAAACAAAATTGTATCCCAATATATATGTATTTAATAAAACTGGATTTGGAGGATTTTTTCTAAACTTAAAATGCATTTATCTCAAAACTCAGATTTTAGACTTATGTTGTTATGACCAAATTCCAAAGATATAATTTTGTACGTTCTATAATTTTATGATTTCGGGAAATATGTTGGCTACTTAGATGTGCTCTCCTAATACAAATAAAATGCACGAACTTGCTCTTATGTTCGATCACATCGTATGCAAAAGATTACTATTAAAAATCTAAATATATTTTTAAAGTCATTTTTAACTCAATTTTGTATATACATATACAAAATTTCTTTAATTTTGTTCTAAAATAAATTGGTATGACAATATTAAATATTTAATAATATAAACTTACAAACAAAAGACTAAATCGGTTTAGTTAAAGAAAAAATAATTCAAAATTCTGAAATAAATACTTGAACTAATTTGAGCTAAAAAAAAAGTACGCCATTTTATTTGTTGGATAAATTTGAATTTATGAATAAAAAATTTTAAAAATCTGTGGTTTTTGAGAAAAAAAGTTTATTTTTAAAACTTTTTGAAAATATTTAAAAAAAAAATTCAAAAACGCCATTCAGAAAATACATATAAATATAATTTTTGAAAAATATTTAATGAGCAGTTTTCAAAATATAATTTTTTTCTTAAAAATGATTTTAAAAATACAAAAAAATACTAATTAAAAATATTGGTACGCGCTATAATTTGGGCAACCTATATACGTGTGAAATTTCGAAAGAATCGGTTAAGCCATTTATGAGATAGTCGAAAGCAAAAAAAAACGGTCCTATGGAAAGTTCCGTTTTTAGACATTTTTCAAATTTTGTTTTTCAACCATATGATCGGTCGTAGCTAGAAAGCCGCACTGATTTTTTTTGTCAAAATCGTTAGAGCCGTTTCCTAGAAAAATAGGTTTGAACGCAACGGTTATATGGCAGGTACCGTTATTTTTTGAGCTAAAAAAAAAATTCAATTTCCCCTCTGTACAATACCTAAAAAACTCTATATACCAACTTTGAAGCAATTCGGCCCACCCGTTTGGG
Organism: Philhelius pedissequus; assembly: GCA_910595825.1. NCBI lineage: Eukaryota > Metazoa > Arthropoda > Insecta > Diptera > Syrphidae > Philhelius > Philhelius pedissequus. The sequence continues at coordinate 37,546,799 of OU343160.1, forward strand.
CTGTAGGTGTCTATACATACATACAGACAGACTGACAGACTAACAGACTGACAGACTGACAGACTAACAGACTAACAGACTGACAGACTGACAGACTGACAGACTGACAGACTGAAAGACTGACAGACTGACAGACTGACAGACTGAAAGACTGACAGACAGACTGACAGACTAACAGACTAACAGACTGACACTGACAGACTGACAGACTGACAGACTGACAGACTGACAGACTGACAGACTGACAGACTGACAGACTGAAAGACTGACTGACTGACTGACTGACAGACTGACAGACTAACAGACAGACATACAGACGGACAGAATTTTTAGACCATATTTTTTCGTCTTCTCTATCATCGTAATGTCATGTTTGATAGTTATCTCAAAACTTTGTTTTTCGACGAATTCATAACTTGCCTATAATCGCAAGTTAAAATGTTTAAGTCAATTTTTAGGATAATTCCCCTTTCCGGCTAAACTATACCATTTTTATGGTGTTCTTTCCCACTGTTTATTTTCTTATATTATATATTTTGACATTATTTTAATGTTGTGATTTTTGACAACCTTATATGTCTTACTCAGACTTTTTCTACCTATGCGATGCAAAAATTTCACCCTAAGTTTGTTTTCTTCCCAATCTCCCCCTTTATTCTTGAACGCTCTTATTGTTGTAATACAATGATAAAAAATTAAAAAAATAAATTGTATTTATTTTTTTTTTTGTTCATACCAATATGTGATTATTGTGCACTCACCCAGCAGTATTACCTTTAAATACATCACCTTAAAATAAATCGCGCTGTAAGATCATTGAACTTTGAAATATACACTTTTAGACGAGATACCTGGGCACACGCTGAATTAATATAGGTTGCATTTTTTTGGGGCAAATAACACATATACATTTATTTTATATTACAAGCACGTTTTATAGCTCACTCGCCAGTTGGCTGGCACCCCTATAATATAATAACAATTTATTATTTATTGCCGATATGTGTGTTTGTTTTTTTTTGTTTGATATTGAAGTGCAAAGAAAATTTGAGCATCAATAAATTGTTCTTGTATCTAATATATTTATGTTTCGCATAATTAAATCGTAACTAATAGTTATTTTGAACTACGAAAACTATAACCAAATTTGTCATGTCAGCAGCGAAATTTTATTTCGTGTTATTTTATTAAAATTTACTCCTGCCAACGATTTATTTGCAAGCAAAAAATTAAGTTGCAAACATATTTTTGCCTTCTCAGAAAATATGGACTAGTTTCAGCTGGATCTTGTTGTTTTCAATATTTTTGACGATGTACTATATTTTATGTACATCGTCAATTCACGGGCATTGTTTCATTATGTAACTATTCATTGTTTAAATTGCCCTGAAATGATGTTTAAAAAACATATCTGTTCGAGTCAATCGATTGATTAATGTCAAAGTTTTTCGACATGGAAGTTGGCGGCCCCCATTATTTGTGTACAAGGCGAAATAAATTTACCGAAAAATATATATTCTAAAATAAATCAATTTATTTTGCCCAATGGAACGCAAACAAATGGAAAAATTAGTGTTTTGACAGATCTTGATTACAAATATTTTTTTTTTTTTTTTGTAGATTGTTCGATTTTGGAATGCGAATTAAAAACTGTATTCCATTCCTTACCCAATTTTTCGTATGAATTCCGTTCTTCATCGGGGGTTTTTGTTCTATATTCAATTTTTGTTGTACTATATCATACTACATTCGTTATTTTACTCCGTATTACAACAGCCCGACAGCACTGATACAGTTTTGAATAAATAACAAATATAATAACAAAATAAAGCACAAAAAAAACAAAAAAAAACATTAAATTTGACAAGAAATGACATTTATATTACAGCTTAGTAGTAGTAGTAATAGTAGTATTTATTGAGATTTTTCTTTTTAACACAAATTTAAGTTTCTTAAATTCTATGGTTACATAGTCACTTATATTATTATTACAATTTGCCGACTTAGAATTGGCCTGGCTAAACAACTTATTATACTATTCAATATTTTGTATGTTCTTGAAACAAATTTATATTTTTAAGACTTTATCTTTTTCGATTTATTAATTTAATACGTCAACTCAACAAGACGCTATCTTTACAGCTTAGTTTCAGGTTATTAAATATTTTTTGTGTTGTGCCTTGTTTCGTTCTTTTACGTCATATGATTAATGTAGTGAGAAAAATACTACATTATGAACTTATAAACAATTTTTTAGTGCGTTATGTTATCTTTCTCTAAAAGAAAGTAGACATTAAAAAAATCAAATGTATTTAGAAAAAAACCCTAACCTCAATCAGATGATTAGGAGTGTTCAAATTTTCACGCGCATAATAAACTTGGAAATTGATTATAATTAATTCATTTCACACTTTCGATGTTTGCCCTCCGTAAACATAAAGTAACACGCTATACTTAAGTTGAAAAACAGCAAAATATTTATTCGGAAATCTTTTCTAGATAATATTTTTATATTTAAAGAAAAAAGTTAAAAACACATCAAACTATGATTAACTATTTTTGGGATACTACGTCTCTTTTAAAGATAAACATTCAATTCATCCAAGAGTTGTAAACATCTTGTTTTTCATTAAATTATTTTTCAAAGATACATTCAATACCAAATGTTTTTATTTCATTTAAAGAGAAATAGACGATTGAGAAGATACATCAAGGCAAATAAAAGAAACTCATTTAATTAGCGTCATCAAGCCAAAGTACAAAAGAATCCTTGAAAATATACTTTATGAGATTCACATTAGATTGTACTGAGTGTTAGTGGTGGTTGGTTTGAGGTAGATTGAAGTGGGTATGGTACAGAAGTGGTTAACCATTGTTGTATTAATCTTTTGAATTCAAAGCTTCTAATAACTTACTCGTATTACAGACAGCTATGTTTTATTTATCTCCTTAGAAAAAGGAGGGGAAATAATACAATCGAACAGTACATTTTAAGCAACATATTCAAAATTGATAAACTCACTTAAATTTGGTATAGACATTTTTCCAAATAAACCACAATTTGTAGCCAGAACCGAGTCGGTCATTTGTCAGTTATTGTGTTACATTATTAACGGCAGTTTTTATTAGATATCCCAAAATTCAAGGAAGGCATAACACTATCGATACAAAAAACACTGGTGATTATCGTGAATACAAATTTCCCTGGAAATGTTTCCCTCTTTCGAATTTAGGGAACTTGAATGATGGTCTAAAGTACCTCTCGGAATTTATTACTATCGGGTATAAATTGCCAGGGGAATTTCTCTGTCATTTCATACGATTTTTTGTTGGTGAGGAAATTATTCAGGGAAATACATTTCGACGGAATTAAATACTTGGAGGGCAACACTGTGTTTTTTTATTTAATTCAAATCTTGCCGGAACAAGGTCACTGCTTATCAAATGGCACGGTTTTGTCCAGCGAAAATAGTAGATTTCAATTTTCAGAAAATTTTTGCTTTCGAACCGAAATACGAAGGCAAAATACGAATACCCATGTCCTAAATATCTCTACATATTTATGAACAATGCTTTTATAAAAAAAAAACAATTGTATTGTAAATTAGCACCCATCACAGTTTACAATCTCTTAACCTCGGACCTACTGCGACTGCCAAGTGAAGACATTTTTTATTTGTTTTCCTTTCGTCTCCTCAATTTTCGCCTCCCTCACTACTATATACATGATCACAACGCATACATATGCATGCAGTCATTGTACTTTTCGTTTTCCTGTACACTGTTCTCTGAACGAAATTGATAATAATTGTAGCTCAGATTATTTGAAGATGTTTAAATTTGAATTTCTTTCCTGATTTGTTTGTTTTTATTTTTCTATTGTTTTTTTTTAGCTCAATTTTTAAGCTTGCGACAAAAGGTAACACGAATCATATCGAACCTCCCAACACTATTACCAAACAAAATGGTAGTATACAAAACTTAATGAATTTTCGAAAACGATATTAAAAATGTAGACACAATTCCACTTAATATTAACGTCGCGTCGGCGCGGCGCGCGTCGCCGTCAGTCGTCGTCTTTCAAAAAAAATAAATAATAATACTAAAATTCACGGTGGGTCGCACGTACTTGCTCGATCACATCAAAAGTCTCAATTTTTTTTTTAATTTTGTTCTAAAAAGAATTTGCTGTCGCAGATTTGCGCCAATATTTAAAAAAAAATCGTCCAACGTATAATACAATACTACACAATTTTACTTGCGATACAGTGAAACCCGCTTAAGCGAAAAACCTGCTTACTTGAAAACATTCACAAATCCCGGTTTATATTTACATACAAACTACATCGCTTAGCTGAAAACTCGCTTAGTGAAAAACCCGCCTAACTGAAAAAAAAATCCTTCAAGTTTTGTATAGAAAACAACTCGGTTAAGTGAAAAATTAAAAATCCAAAAAAAAAAACGGGCGCTGAATTGTTTCATTTTTGTATATATTCACCTTCATCCTCCACCACTTCCGCATTCATGACACATTTAAACGTTTTAAATAAAAGGGAAAACGCAGCAATTTCCATTTACCTACACAATGCTGTTTTTGTAACACGAAATGTTGTGAATAAAAGAAACTGTATTTAAAGTAGCGTTGGTTGGGTATAAATTCGTTTTGTTTAAAAATAAATTATTTCTTTGTTAATAACTAGGTCCTGTTTTTTTATTTAGATAAACCAAATTTATTTATAAAAGCAATTGGTAAACATTTAACATAGGTTGTTCTTCAGCTGTTAAAGTTCGATATATGTGGTAAAAATTGTTTCGTAACACAAAACCTTAGTGAAATATTGTTTCAGTTATTCGAAACCCGTGTTAATAAAATATATTTTTCACTTATCTGAGGATCCGATTAACTGATTTTTTTTTAGTTAAACGAGGTCCGCTTAAGTGAAAAATCCGCTTGACTGAAAAAAAAAATCCTGGTTTTTCGTCGTTTCGCTTAAGCGGGTTTCACTGTATATGTACATATGTAGGTGATATACACTATAGGAAAGTTTTGCATTCGAAAAAAACCCAACTCGAGATTTTCATCAAACTTGACATTACGATGATTGAGAACACCAAAAAAGTGGGTCTCGCAATTCCGTCTGTCTGTAGAACGATATACAGCATAAACGGCTGAAGCGATTTTATTCAAACTTGGTACGTAAGCGTTTAAGGTGATTGTCTTAAATAGATTTTAGAATCGTTTTTTTTCGCCCCAAAAATAACGGTACATACAAATTTTTCTACCATCTTAATTATCTCGAAAACGGCTATAACGATTTTGATAGAAATTAGTGTGTGCACTACTATTAGTAGAGTCTACATTTTGGTCAAACAAAGCATTTTTTTTTATTTTCGACATTCTCATAAACCGCTCTACTGATTTCGATCAAAATTTTTGTATTGGAGGTCCTTTGAATTACAGTCGAACTTCTATAACTCGAATAATAACTTTGATAAATTTGACTGGCATAGCGCCAAGACTGAAATTTACATGTAATTTTCATTTAATTTTTATTTGATAACTCTAAATTCTATTACCTACTCCAATGTCTTTATAAGTCGAAGAGATTATTTGGCGTTACCTTTGATAAGTCGAATCTACAGGGAAATTTCCAAATTCATCGCGCTTTTACAAATTCGTTTAATAATTCATTACTTTAGTGGGAACTGTTTGTATTTTCGTATGACCTAGTATCTATATATACTTTGAGAAAATAGTGACTTCGTTATGTGTGATCAAGAATTATTGTCAACTTTCTTGCTAGAAGGGGTCAGAACACACATTACTACGTTGTTAAATTAACTCAATTCTTAGTTATTATTGTTTATATTTCAAAAATAATAAAAAATCAATGGATATGTGTATAGAGGTTAAATTCCATTGAAGATTTTTTTTTCAAAACCACTCTTCAGTCACGTAAGAGTATAACATAGTATTTTAAATAATAATTATGTTTCTATATATTTTTATATTATGTTCGCAAACAAATACAGTCGAGTCCGCTTAACTGAAACGCCAATTTGCCATACTTTTTGTTCAGTTAAGCAGTATTTTCACTTAAGCGATCTTTGACTAACTGAAAAAAATACTTTACCGGAGTTTAGATAACTAAAATACAATTTCCTCAATCCAATCTAAGAATAAGAATTTATATTTTGGGTTACAAAACAATTTACCACTTGTGCCATCATTTTAAATTATTTTACTCGCACTTTCCAGAAATTATATTTGCAAAGCTCAAAAGTCATATGCGTAATAAACAAACAAAATAATATTTTGTTGTCAAACTGACAGACCAAATTGAAGTGTGAAGTTAATTGGTCACGTTCAGTTAAAGAAAGAAATAATCTAAGTGGTGGACGTATTCAGCTTTTTTATTTCAGGTATGCGGAGCAGTCTCAGTATAAAGAAATTATTTTTCCCGTAAGTATTTTTTCATTTAACCGAATCTGTCAATTAAGCGGGTTTCAGTTAAGCGATGCAGTCTGTATGAAAGTTGTGAAAAAATGCTGCATGACAAATTTTGTGTTTCAACTAACCGAATTTTTCAGTTAAGCGTATTTTAGATATGAACTCGACTGTACTTATATGTATACGCGTTTATATCATATTAATTTTGTATTTTACTCAATAACTCGAAGTCGTGATAACTCGAATTATTTTTGTGCCAAGTGATGGTTCGAGTTATCGAAGTTCGACTGTATAAAGAATATTGCATTCCAAAGTTTTCGAAAAATATTTCTTTTTTGATTTTCTCAATATTTTGAAAACGGGTAGGTGATTTTTTTTGAAATTTTGGTTTTAAGCTTATATTATTAAATATTTAAAACTGTCATACAATTTTTTTTTTTTGTAGAAAAAAGTTAAAAAAATGTATATGAAAAATTAAGTAAAAAACGACTTTAAAATAAAGGGTTATCCATTTTTCGGTTTCAAAAGTATAGGGCTGGAATTCGACATCTGTCAAACTAAGTTGTTAAAACAATGTTTTTTTCAGTTGAAATTCTGACATTTACGAAAATGGATTGCTTATCGCACGACGCATACAAAATTTTAGAACCTACTACAAAAATGGTGATTTTGCAACGGCCACATATCGTGCTTTAAGAGGATATTATGGTTTACATATTCGTCCGACTACGCAAGCAATTGGCAAAATTGTGAAGAAATTTGAAGAGACTGGATTGGTTACAGCTATTGTAAGGCCTGTGCATCATCGTTTCGCTCGTACCACTGAAAATATCGCTGCTGTAAGTGAAAGTGTTGCCGAAGACCCGAATATATCGATTCCTCATCGTTCTCGGGAATTAGGACTGTCTCACGGCACATTATGGCGTATTTTGCATTTGGATCTACACCTACATCCATATAAGTTCCAGCTCACACAACAACTGAAGCCAGCTGACCATTCACAACGTCGTAGATACGTCGAATGGGTGCCAACAGGCGGTGGACGGCGATTTTTCGAACAAAATTTTCTTCAGCGACGAAGCACATTTCTCACTCGGTGGGTATGTTAATAAACAAAATTGTCGTGTTTGGTGTTCTGTGAATACTCAAGTAATTGAAGAGAGGCCATTACATCTACAAAAAGTCACTGTTTTGGGCGCTCTTTGGTCCGGAGGTGTGATTGGACCTTACTTCTTCGAAAACGACGATGGAACAACTGTCACCGTCAATTCGGAGTGTTATGGTCATATGATAACCGATTTTGTTTTGCCTGCTATTGAAGAATACGACTTGGAGAATATGTGGTTTCAACAAGCCGGTGCCACATGCCAGACAACTCGAGCGAATATGGCTTTATTGCAAGATACATTTCCTGGCCTCGTAAGATATCGCCATATCAACTGACAACCAAGATAATGCGATTCGACACCGCTGGACTTTTTTTTGTGGGGCTACGCGAAAGACCGTGTATATGCAGATAAACCTTTAACTCTTGAGCACTTGAAAACCAACATTCGTCAAGTTATGGCGGTATCTCAGCCCAATATGTGTCAAAAAGTGGTCGAAAATTACCACAAAAGAATCGATGCTTGGAACAATTCGCGTGGTGGTCATTTAAATGATGTAGTGTTTCACACATAATGTCAACGTTCAAATTTTATAATAAAAAAGAAATATCATGAAAAAAAATTCTTTTATATGTGTTTTACTTACGTTTACTTTTGAAACCGCAAAATGAATAACTAATTATATTTAGCAGTTTCTATTAATAATTTTTGAATCCAATAGCATTCAGTCGTTTATTTCATTTTCTTGCCTACAAAAACGTATGACAAACCTGTCTTAAAACAAAACCTGTGCACATATTACCCAAAAAACAATATCTACCAAGTTTGAAGAAAATCCATCCACAAGCTTAGGCGGTAGACTCGCCGATAGACAGACCGATAGGATTGTCAGTCCCATTTTTTTCGCCTTCGCTAAGTCGTCTTCGTAAAAGCCAGTTTGATTAAAATCTCAGGTTCAATTTTTTTTACGAATCCATTACTTTCCTACATAGTACCTACTTGTATATATGGCAAGTAAATACCTATCTATATTAATCGCAGTGTGCATTTGAGCATGTCCTACCCATATATTCTTTAACACTCAATTACATACATTTACCTATATCGATTTTATTTAAGTCGATTAAATATTTATTAAAAGAGTTTTTTTTTTGGAGTTGTTAAGGAGGCACTGTTTATGGAGCATTTAATCGATTTATATAGTGAAAGTATGTATGACACGTACATACGTGTTAAAACAGAAACATCCTACTATTTATTTTATACATATCCTTGACACTAACATTGGTGGTTGACATTAAAGTTATTTTCATAATTAATTTTATCATGTAAATGCGACGACAAAACTATTAACGAAATAATGTTTTTGCTCTTAAAATAATTTAAGAGCCTTTATTTTAATGAGAAAAAAAGATTAGTCGCTTGAATGTGTATATTTTTTTTTATTTAAATGATGTTTTATTTACATTGCATAAATATATTATGATTGTAAATAGTTTCATGAGTGTGTTCTTGTTTTTAATAAGGGCGGCAGAGTTTCTATTTGAATATTTAATTAATATTTTAACAGAAAATACAAGGTTCTGTTATATTGGAAACTCAAGAAAAGAATGGAAACTTAATATAACTTTTTACCACCATTAATATACACATAAGCCAGAAAATCACCCTTATTACGGTAGGCGTTTCGCTTAAATAACGAATGTCATTTTCAAATATTTGTATTACGATTGTCGCTGTAGTCATTTTTCTCAGCGCAACGCTTTAATTCGAGTGGAACTTAAATTTTTGTGAGAGAAACGTCACTCATCGTTATTACAATATGCGTTACGCCTTGTTTATACGATAACTAAAACTCTCTTTTTTGTCTAACAAAAATGTTTAAACGACTCGTCGCGAATTTTCCTAAAAATATAAGTTTTGTTGTTTTGTATATTCTTTTTTAACACTTTTTATTAAATTTGGGTTTATTAAACGTAAAAATTACAAATGCCGAACACGGGTGGCCGTGGCGCAATAGTTTTGTGCTCGCCTGTCAACCTCGTGGTTGCAGGTTCGATTCCTGCCGTTGTCTATGTCTTCTTATAATCCATTAACAACCAATTCTATAAATTTGTCATAATATAAGTTGCTGCTTAACAATAACAACATGTGATTGAGTAAACTAGCATACCCATAAAATATGACAACGAAATAAATAAAATAATGCGAATTGTAAGGGACATAAATAAATATGACACGGTAGTCCTCTCCGCATTAGTTCAGCCGCCATTCCTGGAGATAAGTCTAAGACATTAACCAGCTCTAGTCTCAGAACATCGCGCCACACATCTTTCCTATCCTTCTTTCTCTTCTTCCATCGGATGCCCGCGCTGTGTTAAGAAAAATATATAAAGGGTATTCATAATCCCTTGAGCGCGTGCAAAGTTATAAAAAAAAAAAAAAAAAAAAAAATGAAGCATCTCGTGGAGTTATTGGAACTAATTTTAAGCGAGGAGGAGGTGTCACAAAATACAAAAAGCAAAATCAAATTGGAATCATAGCACAACATTGAATTCTATAACACCAAGTTTTAAAATTGACACACAATATCCTTCTTTCTTGTGGCATTTTGTACTGCTATTTATTGAATTAAGGAAAGGCTACCTTATTCAGCCTGAAGTATTAGGAATTTGATATGTCCATCTACATACTTCGTATCTGGCAAATCTCACGGATTTGATTTGGAATTTGGATATTTAATTAAGTATATCAATTTTGTTGGGCTCTTGTTCGCATTTCTAGCGAAAATAAATGCAGCAACACTATTTGTTTAGCGAGTTTTATTAATTTAATCGGCAGAAATTATATGAATTTAAACATTTATTTAGCAATTTCTTAACTTAACGGTTTTAAGGTATTTTTATGTATTTAGGATGTTCTGAATTTCGGTTTATTATGATGTTCAATTTCGAGATATATTTTAAGCAAGTTTATGTTAGATTTTTGCTGTATGAGGATTATTAGTTCGAGTAAGGAAAATTTTTATACGCTATCATGAAAGCCTTAATCTTACTCCTTCAGATGTCGCAAATGACCTATCCGTTTTTGCATCCTTCGTGAATTCAAATAGAATTTCCCACTTACAAAGAAGTCGCACTAACTTCAAACATTATTTTCGCTCCTAACCCTTCAAACAGGCTGCTTCCTATACATTAATATCACCCTCCGAAATGCATATCTCTATATTACCAAATTTTTAGAGGACTTCGCTCCAAAACCGCCTCCGTCTTTCTTAACTCACATAAGCTCCCCTTCGACATCTTTGCGCTAACTGAAACAAATTTGTCTGCTGATATAAATGATAATGAGCTCTTCCCATCTCATTCCAATATCTTTCGGGTCGAAGGTTCCTCGAATGATAGCGAGACTAGTGACCCTGGTGTATTTTTGGCAATTCACAATCGTTATGATTCAATGTTAGTTAAAACCTTGATTTCTACCTTTTTTGGGTTTGTTTGTGATAAATCAAGTATTTCAAAAACCTCACTTTTCACAATTTGCTGTTACATCCGACCTTCTCAGCCTATTCAATGCTATCAGCTAGCTGTTGATGCTTTCGATTCCATTTTTGATGCTGCTGAACCCTCTGATGTCGTCATAATTGTTGGTGACTTCAAAATCTTCAATGGGTCCTCTCTGATGAGGAATCTTATTACATAGCCCTAAATCCCACATCCGACTAAGAAGTTCTATTTACCGATTGCCTCTTAGACTTAGATTTTTACCAATTAAGCGGAGTCAAAAATAATTTAGGTCGTCAACTCGATCTCATATTTTCTTCTGATGGTGAAAATTGTGTGGTATCATCTTGTGATCATCTTTTATCTAAAATAGACTCATATCATCCTCCTCTTTTCCTCTCTTTTTCTTTTTCTTACGAACTTTCCCAGAAACCTAATCTACCCGTAACTGAAAATCCACTGACATTCAATTTTCGGAAAGCTAATATCCCTGTGCTCAACAGCTTGCTTAGATATATTGACTTCAGCAGCATACCTCTCGTCGCTGACATTGACATCGCCCCCTGCAATTTCTATTCTAACGTTCTTAACTGCCTTACCCTATCTGTCCCTTTGGTTCAACAAAAAACACCCACTCTTCTCCTCGCTGGTACAATAGTGATTTGCGGTCTTTAAGAAATAAACTCTGGCGGATTTACTATCATCTCACTCCACCGTTGCTCTTTCAAGTTATCAGAACGCCAACTCACTTTTCTCTGAACTTTGCGAATCTCTTTACCATGATTATCTGAACCGAATGCAATCCTGTATTATAACAGACCCCAAAAGATTCTTTCATTTTATCAATGCTAAAAGAAAGTCTGATAGCTATCCCTCTACCTTAACTTATTTGAACTCTAGCTCCGATGATGCCAAAATAGTCGCCAATTTATTTACCCATTCTTCCGTCAATCTTTCTCGGATATCGACCTTCAGCCTGATTTAAAATACTTCTCCTTCTTAAACCCTTGCAATCAAACCTCCTTAAACTCCATTACCATTTCATCAGACGATTATTCTGCTGGTCCTGCCTGATAGGGTGCCTGCTATAATCCTGAAAAAGTGATGTTTACACTTAGTTAAACGTTTGACCGCTCTATTTCAACTTTCACTCTCGCTTGTAGTTCTTCCTGTTCTTTGGAAAAACACTTTTATAATCCGTATCCATAAAAAAGGCCCCAAGAAAGAAATTTCCAACTACCGCCCTATTGCTAAGTTATCTTGCATTCCTAAGCTCTTTGACGAAAGTATCGTCTATGATACAATGTTGTTTCACTGCAAGCATATAGTCTCCCCAACCCAACACGGTTTCGTCAAGGGCAGGTCTACTACTACTAACTTGTTAGAATTTGTTTTAGGAACCTTATGCTTTCTTGAAAACGGTAATGGGGTCGATGTAATTGCAACCGATCTTAGCAAAGCCTTTGACAAAATTTCACACTCTTTGATCCTTTTCAAGTTGAATGCCCTAGGATTTCAACCCATATTCGTTTCGTGGGTTCAGTCATACTTAAAAGATCGGCAGTATAGAGTAATCTTTAGATCCTTTGAATCTGAGCTCATCCTTGCAACTTCTGACGTCCCGCAGGGAAGCCACCTTGGCCCACTTATCTTCATTTTGACTATCAACGACGTTAACTGTATATTAAAAGACTTTTATATCAATGTACGCCGATGATAAGAAAATCTTTAGGTGCATAACATCCTCTGCCGACTATTTTCTACTACAAAATGATCTTAACATATTTTCAACCTGGTGGCGTAAAAACTTTCTTGAGCTCAATGTTAACAAGTGTCATGCCATCACCTTATCCCGTAAGCGCTTTCCACTTCCTCCTAGGACGTATCTTATCGAAAATGTGCCTGTCCCCTGGGTTGATTCATTGTGCGATCTAGGAATTATCTGCGATACAGAATTGAATTTTCATTCTCACATTGATAAGTCGATTAAGAAAGCTAACTCCGCACTCGGCTTTGTGAAACGATGGTCAAAGGAATTCTCCAACCATTTTGTCACTAAATCTGTCTATACCACATTTGTTAGGCCACTTCTTAAATATGCAAGCCAAGTGTGGTCACCCTATTACCTTAATAACTCTCTGCAAATAGAAGCTGTTCAACGTAGATTCCTTCGTTTTGCCCTCCGTGGACTTCCCTGGTCTGATGCACTTAACCTGCCTCCTTATCAACATCGTTTAAATTTAATTAATATGGACTCCCTCGAATTTTACCGACGAGTGACTGAGATTGTCTTCACCCATCAGCTCTAAGATGGTAATATCCAGATTGTCCAGCTCTTCTTCAAAAATTCTCCCTCCAAACTAACTCCAATAATCTGCGATCCATACATCTGTTCCAAATCAAGCTTGTGCGATGAAGCTATGGAGCTATGGTATCAACGAACCTATAAATCGTATGCTACGTACATCTTAAAGCGTGCACAACTTTTTCGACGTCCATTTAAGCAAAGATAACCTCAGAACCTTACTTTACCGTACCTCGAACCCTTCCTAGTCTTAATAAATGATAGTCTTAAGTTAGTTAAGTTAGAATAAATGTAAGTGATAAGTTAGAATGTAAGTTTGCTTGTACTAAGCTAAATAAATACTTAAATACTTACTTATCCGGCTCCCGATCCATGGAGTGACTCTGCTTGGTATATTGCGGTTTCCATCGGTTGCGGTCCATCGCACACCCTCCAGCCATCGAGACCAAGCGCTGTTGCGTCTGCAACCGCCTAGTCCCCGTAGCGGATGTTCGGTCTTCCTGGTCGTCTCGAACCTTGGGGCTGAGATTCGAAGATTTTCTGTGATGGAGCGTTGTTGTCCATTCGTTCGATGTAGCAGAGCCAGTGTAGTCGACTTTCTTCGGCTCTTTGGACTACATCCACATCTTGGTACAGCTCGTACAATTCAAGATTTAATCTTCTCCTGCATTCATTCACCCTCTTCGCATATAGGGCCAAATATCCGCCGAAGAATTTTTCTCTCGAAAGTGCCCAGTATCAATTCCGCTTTTTTAATTATCGTCCAGCACTCGGCGCTGTAGAGTAGAATTGGTAAGATTAGAGTTTTGTATTGCGTGCATTTTGTCTTTCAAGTAAGGAGTTTCGAACCCATTTGTTTGGCCAAACCGAAGTAGCAGCGGTTCGCTAGGGTAATTCTTCGTCGGATTTCCACTAAGATGTCGTTCGTGGAATTGATGTTTGTTCCGAGGTAGGTGAGCTCCTTGACTACCTCGAAATTACTGTTACCAACAGTGACGTTTTGTCCTAGGCGATGAACAGATAAGGCTTTGTGTGTTGGTAGCATGTACTTTGTTTTGTCCTTATTCCCTTCAAGACCATCGCGTTTCGCTTGTTCATCAATAGTTGTGAATGCTTCAAGTACAGCTCGTTTGGAGTGGCCGATGATGTCGATGTCGTCCGCATAACCAAGAAGTTGAGAAGACATGTTGAAAATAGTGTCTTCCAAGTTAACACCAGTCTTGTGTACTATCTGTTCCAGGACTATGTTGAAGAAGTCACATGATCTCCTTATTTGAACCCTGTACACGTCTGCAATACCTCGGATGAGCTGTTACCCATTTGCACGTTGCACCGCGTATTTTGTAACGTCGTGCGTCATAGCTGGATCAGTTTTTTCGGGATACCGAGTTCCGACATCGTCAGTAGAAACTCTTGGCGACTTATTCTATATCATATGCGGCTTTGAAGTCAATAAAAGGATGGTGCATCTTGACTTGAAATTCATTGGCCTTTTCCAGGATTTGCCTCAATGTGAAGATTTGGTCTATCGTCGATGTCCCTGGCCTTAAGCCACACTGGTACGTGCCGATCATAGTGTTCCGGAAAGGTTTTAGACGTTGGAGAGGATCTTGTAGGCAACATTGAGCAGGGACCATGCCTCTGTAGTTTTTGCAGGACATAGGATCGCCTTTTTTGTAGATTGGGTATATTGGGCAATCGACGGGCATGCTTTTCTCCTCCCACACTTGGTTGATGAGCTGGTGCATGAACCCTACCAGGACATCTATTCCATAGGCGGATTTGTTGTTCTTAAGCTGGTGGATGGCTTTCTTAATCTCTTTAGTACTGAGCGCTGGGACTGGATCTTCACTGTTCTCATATTTCTTTGTTCTCCTGTTGCTTCCTCTAGATAATGCCCATTAAGCAGTTGCTGGAAGTACTGCTTAAACACGTCTACAATTACCTGTGCTTCAGTGACTAGGTTTCCTTAACTGTTTCGAAGAGCTGAAGGATTATGCCTAATAAAATATTTTTTATAGTCACGATATTTAGAGTTTTTTAATCCATAAAATACCCAAAAACTTGCAAGAGTTCCTTAAGTATTTAATACGTATTGTCACAGAATACAAAAGCTCACAATTTAGTCTTTGAAAATTATGCGATGTATCTAACGCAAGAACGTTATTTTGCATAAAATGTATACTTGACCTAATATGAAACTAATTGATTGTCAACATTTGCAACTCAATATCTAATTGTTAGAATTTTTTTGTTTGACCTATAAAAGACTTGTTTTGTCTGTAGAAATAAAAGTTTTTACTGATTCATGACCCTTTGAAATGTAGACCAATAACCATTCAATTTGAAATGCCCATAAAATATGCTCTCGATCTATAACGGCGGTTTAAGTTTTCTATAGGAAAACTTCAAATGTACTTAAATAAACAAAATGGCAAAATGCCAACTATTCATTTAAAATCCAAAAACAAAATTGTTTCTTTTTTCCGTAATTAACGTCAAATGAATGCTTTGAATATTTTATAAAGACTGAAATGCCACCACGCATACACTTAACTTGTTACAAATTAATCGAAAAACATAGCTTGATGTTTATTTATGGGTGTTTACATTTACATATGCATATGTTTATTATTATACTCTGTGCATTGACAAAGTTCATTATAATTATTGTAACTTTGAGTTATAAGTTGATTTAAAGTGCCGTCAAGTCTAAATGTATTAGTATTAACATAATTAAGAACAAATAATGAACTATACACATCTAGGTATGGATGGTGGAAATTCCATAAAGGCGACCTTACGCTTAACGAGCCGGCAAGGGACCAGCAAAAGTATGACAATGCAATGGTCATTTTTTCACACACAAACATGAATTTTTGACAAAAAAAAATGTGGCGAGTGGAGTGCAATCGTTCCAAAAACTGGCAATGTATGTTTCTTGTTGAATTTCTGGTTCATGCGAAATTGTCCCGAAATTGGCGCCATGAACTAGCGGGGACTGACAAGTTTATATTTATTGTCATTGGTTTGTAATATTATCCCCCAGTCTTACTTGCGATATATATATGTACTTTAGGGTAAGCTTTTGCATTTTGAAATAAAAAAAAATCGAACTCGAGATTTTCATCAAACTTAACATTATGATGATAGAGAACACCAAAAAGGTGGTCCCTCGATTCGGTCTGTCTGTGCAACCTAAACGGCGTTTTAGGTGATTGTCTAAAATAGATTTTTGAATGTTTTTTTTTTTTTGGACCAAAAAAAATATGTGAACTACTATAGTCTACATTTTGGTTAAACATTTTTTTTATATATTTTGTTATTAACGGTATTTGATATACAACCATTTTTTTTATTTTGGACTTTCTCATAAATGGCAAAACGGATTTCGATCGAAACTTTTATCCAGGAGGTCTTTTGAGTTCTAAATAATACTTTATACCAAAATCTTTACAAAAAAAAATAATAATATTTTTTTTTTTGAAAATTTAGTATTTCGAAAACAGGTGGACGATTTGTATTTAATTCAGTTTTTAAATTTACATTGTTAAATACTTCAAATAATCATGCAATGGCGCAGTGGATAAAGTGCTTGATTGATAACGTAGACGTGTCATGTGTTAAAATGAGATTGTCAATACCTGGTTCTCAAATCCACTGTGCCAACAAAAAATCCTTTCCTATCATTCTCTTTCTTCTAACTAGTGCCGTGTAATTCAGGTTGCATTTAAAAGACCTTAGGTCTTGCAGGCATATAGGTAAATTAAAAAAAAAAATAATACCCAAAGTTTTTTTTTAGAAAAAGTTTTGTATATAAAATACTAGGTAAGAAACGACGTTAAAAATATATTTTGCCGTTTCTTTATTCAATTTTTTAATTATATTCAATTTTTGTATGCTCACATACATGCTTTTTTAAAGCACTTTTTGTATCATTTTTGTTAAAAAACTTACAGCCCAATTAATAAAAAAATACTAAAATTTCCTAATAATAAAAACTCGAACAAAATCTACTACAATACGTATCAACTCTATCTCTTTTTATTCTATGTCGCTGTAAATTTTGTTCTTAAACGTCAATTCTTAGTCCTTCACTAGACCACCGTCAGAGATGGTCTAGCGATGGATTAACTTGGTAAACGTCAAACAGCAGAAATTCTATTTTATTAATAGCATTTCGCATTTAGTCCACGGAATAAGTCCTAAACCTTCTTTAGACCATGTTTATTAATTTGGGTGTAAGTGTTTTGATTAATCGCTCTTTCGAAAGGGCTTCTGGCTCCCGCCGTGAACGGACGTGTTGTCTCCGTTTGGAGAAAAAAAAAGTAAAAAAGTAAAAAAAAATTGAAACAAAGCTAAAATGGTTTAACTAAATTTAATAGTTGTGTTAAAGTAATATTAATATAGTGCCTTAAGTTGTGCAATAGTTAATAAAAATATATTGCTCACTAAGCCGACAACACAAACGAAATTGTAACTTGGAGAGGGAGTCAAACGTACTACATCCACGTTGTAGAAGCCATCCGAATTCCATCTACTCCCAGTTTCCTTGTCCTGTCTTGGCGTGTCGCGCACAATGGACGCAGCATACGTATAGGGACGTTGTTCCAGAAAATAGAAGCATCCTATGGATCGCTTATGAGTGCAGCCCCTTAATGAACATGGGCTGCATAATTCCGTTATTAACGGACGAAATACAAGCAGTTCTCGCTACTGTAACGGAACCGATATCGAAAACGGAGAAACCAGTTCTTGTCATTTTAATGGATTCGACAATTCAACATTCAACAACAAGAGAATTAATAATTATGTCTATACAAGTATTGAGCTCTCGCTCATCCAGCTGGACGAAAGTTACGTGTACATACGCATCTGTATTCTAATTTGTAAGCTTGCACACTTTTTCTTGTGTTTCAACAGAGACGAGATGACTTTATTATCTCTGTTTCTCTCTTTTTCGCTCCTAGTTTTAAGTTTTTATATATTTTAGTTTTATTGAAATCTTAATGGTTTTTTTTTTGAGTGGACACATTTATTGATATTTAAACCGAAGTTTAACAACTATGTACTTTAATTCGTTTGTTTAAATTTAAAGTACAAATATACATAATCCAGTGTAGCTTGACCACTTCTAAGTCGGCAAAAAAAAAATATATATATTTATAACTCTAATACATATTGTGTATTATCATTTATGTAAAACTTAGTTTAAAGAAAATCTTAATAAAGTTTACTACTACTACTACTATTAATCGCTCTTTACCTTACTAAAAAAAAACGCGCATTACCTATGGAATTTTGAGCTAAAACTCACCCTATATTTGCTCACCAAAAAACACCCTTGGGTGGGGGTAGTTTTCACAAATAGTACTCTTAGCTTTTTGTACGAATTTTTTGGAGAAAAGTTGCTGTTTGCACAGTGAACCTATTTTATTGACCGTCAGTGTATATAGTGTGGCTATGTATTTTAATCAAAGCTATCTTTTAATTTAGAAATACATCCTTTCGTCTAAGCCTATAAAACAATCACACTATTTCCCGCTCAATTTCACCTCGGCAAATTAAATTGAATTTCTCGCTGAGTTGAACTTAATGAAATGCACGACTGGATCGCACAAACTTGTTGTTATGTTTGATCACATCGTATGTAAAAGATTTCTATTAAAAATCTAAATATATATTTTAAAGTCATTTTTTACTTTATTTTTAATATATACAAATTTTCTGTAATTTTTTTCTAAAACAAAAAATTGGTATGACAATCTTAAATATTTAATAATATAAACTTAAAAACAAAAGATTAAATCTGTTTAATCAAAGAAAAAATAATTAAAAATTCTGAAATTTATTTCTACTTAAAGTAATGAATTTTTAAATTATTGGCCAATTTGAGTTGATATTTATGTTATTTTGGAAAACTTTTCCTTCGGCTATTTTGGTAACAATAATTTTAGTAATGAAACAAAACTAGTTACATTAACTTTTCCCGACGTTTCGACAGGGATTGTTGTCTTCTTCAGGGGGAAAATGTCCAAGTTCTTCAAACAGAAAAACACACTTCGAAGCGTTATACTCTTGAAACACTTCATATTTTAAACAACAAAAACAACTTGAATCGGAGGCAGGACACACAAAGCATATCTGCGGTATATTGCTCTCTCGTCACATAGACCAAATTCTTCCGTTTACCTGTTCAATTTGCGTTCAGTTTTAGACTAAACTTCATATAAGTATTTTTTTAATTTTAATCATTCATTTTAATTTTACAAAAAATGTAAAATTTTATTTTTTTATATATAATATTCCAAAGTGTGAGCCTTCTATTGTTTTGTTTTTCTTCGTTGTATAAAATTGTTTATTGCTTATTTTCTTTTTTGTATGTAATAAAAAGTTCCCCCTGAAGAAGACAGACATTATTGTGACCAAAATAGCCGAAGGAAAAGTTTTCCAAAATAACATAAATACTTAAACTAATTTGAGCTCAAAAAAGGTACGCCATTTTATTTCTTGGATAAATTTGAATTTATGATAAAAGAAATTTTTTTAAAATCGGTGGAACGGTTTTTGAGAAAAAAAGTTGTTTTTTTAAACTTTTTGAAAACATTTTTCAAAAAAAAAATTCAAAAACGCTAATTCATAGGTATTCATCAAATACATATAACTATAATTTTTGAAAAAAAAAATGATGAGCAGTTTTCAAAATATAAAATTTTAAAATTTTTTTCTTAAAAATGCTTTTAAAAATACAAATATATGGCAGGTACCGTTATTTTTTGACCTAAAAAAAAATTCAATTTCCCCTCTCTACAATACCTAAAAAACTCTATATACATATATACCAAGTTTGAAGCAATTCGGCCCACCCGTTTGGGCTGTAGGTGGCTATACATACATACAGTCAGACTGACAGGATTTTTAGACCATCTTTTTTCGTCTTCGCTATCATCGTAATGTCATGTTTGATTGTTATCTCAAAACATTTTTTCGACGAATGCATAATTTGCCTTATAGTACCTATAATCGCAAGTAAAAATTGCGTAAGAAATTTCCTGTAGTAGTTCCTCACCTTTTTGTTCCCCACTTAAATGAATTACTCGCTTAGTTGATCTTTTAAAAAACAAAGGTAGCAAATATTTTGCGTTCAGCTTATAATCCCAAATAAAACATTTATTATAAAATCTAAATAAATTAATTCGAATCACTAAAATTATAGCACCTCTGCACACTGCACACTGCAAATCATATGACACCCAAAGACACTAAGTTATAAAGACAGAAAGCTTCGGCTGTCATTTCTATAAATGGCTTTATACAAACTCGAAACATAAATGATGATCACATGTTTGCAAAAGTATGCGTTACCTCGGCTATCTTGTATGTGTATGCGTTTTCACTTTTATCCAATTTGTTTTCTTAATTGACACTTAAATTTGTATAGTGAGTGAATTTTTTGAATGAATAATTTATATTTTAATTAAACCACACATGCAATTAAAGGGTGAGCCTAACCCTTTGAACAGGTTGGTCTATTCAGCGGAGAATACCTGTATATTGATAGTGGTGATTTCAAAAGTCAGTGATTTATTTCGTTCAAATTTGAAATTGATTTTATATGTACATATATACATATTTTGTTTGTCCTTTTGGAAGTTTTCTGAGCCAAAAATTCCGTCTATATGTGCATTTAAACGAGAGGCACAAAAAAGAAACTTACTTTTAAGGGTGCGTTTATTATTTCACTCTTCTTCATATTTGTGGAAAAAATGACTTTTTTTTATCGCCTTAGTCCTTTTCATATCGTATCGAAATATTAGCTAATGCGAATGAATCATCCGAAATGTGTAAATATTATGAGCTCATATTGGCGTATAGCTGATGTAATCCCACAAAAGGAGTGTCAAGTGTCTGCCTGCAGATGACACATCATAATAGCTATTCGAAAATTATTATTATTAGCGCTATTATTTTTGACAAAATCTCATCTCTTTATACTATCTATTCTTTCAAAAATATTTACAACTTATAGTTAAATCCGATGAACAAGTACATTAATACATAAATGTATTGTATATCATTAAATGATTCACATAAAAATATTTTGCGTGTTAATCCAATAAATTGGAATAAATAGGAAAATCTAATTTATTCAAAGTCACGTAGATACACGAAGAAATACATTTTAAATCCCCGACAACACTGTTGCAATTATGTAACCAAGCAACCAATCATATGTCAGCACTATTTCTTCCCTCATTTTTAACATTTAGAATCCCCCTTCATGGAAGCATTCCATCAAAGGATTAACAACTCCCACTATTTTTACTATAGTTTCCTTATGGTCTTTGAGGTAGTGTTGCAAATAATAAAGAAATATATTGCAACATCTTAACCGGCCAGAGACGATTAGTACACTTTTCGTCTGAACGATTACACTCTGATTTATCATTTATTATTTATCAGTACATGAAAGTTAAAAGACCGAAATGGAATATGGAATCGAATTAAAAAAAAAAAAGTTTAAAAAACCTTGTATCTTTAGCACTTTTGGAAATAATTTTTTTTTCAAGTTTTGGTTGAACTTGCATATAATAAATGTATGTACAGTGGCTCCAACGCATAATCGGACAGCAGTTTCATTTATATAAAATGTGATGTAAACTAAGAAAAAAATGCGCTATATGTATACTCTTTTCGCTTTTATTTAAAGTAGTACATTTACTTATCTAAATAACAAAAACAAAAACTACAAACTACTGTTAATTCCAAGAAAAAAAAACAAAAAAAACTAGTTTCTGGAGTTCAGCGTATAATCGGACAAATCAAATAGAGTAAATGCAATATACAGTTACTTTTAAATTTTCACTCCAATGCAGTTTTTCTTTTTTCCAATCAGCTATTCAATGATTTTTTATTTCGATTTGATTTTATTGCATTTCTTTTTCATTCAATCGTACAATTATTATATTTAAAACAATCTGTATAGCATGGCTAAGCCGTCTGCCAGATTGACAACTAAAATAAGAAATATCGTAATTAATTTGTATAAAGCGTTCTTTAAATTTTAAGTTTTAAGTAATTTTAATCTAATATAACAATTTACAACTTTTTTTTTTGAATAATTATGATTTTTTGTTTTTTTTTTTGGGGATGGCCGTGGCGCGATAGTTGTATGTTCGCCGGTCAACCTCATGGTCACAGGTTCACTGAGTTGCTGGTTCACTCATTACATGCTGTTTAAGCATAGAACTAACAACATGTGATTGAGTAAAACTAGTATACCGATAAAATATGACAAAAAGAATTAAATAATCTATAAATAAGACACGGAAATTTCTCCGCATTAGTTCAGCCGCCATCCCTGGAGATAAAATCTGAGACAACAACCACCACAGTCTCCGAATATCGCGCCACACATCTTTCCTATTATTCTTTCTCTTCCTTACCTTCACCCTCACGCCCGCACTGTGTTGAAACATTTAAAAAGTGTATTCATAATCCCGCGTGTAGATTATAAAAAAAAAAAAAATCTCCACTTTGTATTCTTTCTCTATACTTCAAGGCAATTTTGCAATACTCGTAAAGCCGCGAAACATCCATTTGATTTAACTGAGCAAGACCTTGATCCTCTGATAAGAAATCGTTTCCAAAGATGCTCCTTCTCGTTTCTCTAAGCGTAGGACATTTTCCAATGAAGTGTATGGTATCGTCCCTTCCTCCTAGGTTACATATACTGCACTCAATAGGTAAATCAGGTCTGTGAAGGATGTAGTTAAGACTTAGTAGTTCACTCCTCAGCTTGACCAATCTGCTGTAAATTGTTCTGTATAATGAACCAGTTGCCTCGGCTATGTATTCAATGAATTTTCAACCAAGTAGTGCAAAAATGGTTCCAAATGGAAAACAAACAAGTGTCGGACTTAGACAATCAATTATAAAATTAAATTTTGAAGTCAAAACAGTTAGAGAATTACAGATTTCATTGGACGAGGCAAATCCACAGTCCAAGATATCATAAAAAGGTACAGAGATGAATTTAGATTGGCCAACAAAAGCCGAAAAGGTTCAAGAGAAGAGCGGTCAATCGGTCAATATTAAAAGAAATAAAACAAGATCCTTTCAAAACCGCAAAAGATCTTAAAATTTCCATTAAAAATCGTGTTGGATAGGATGTTTGCCTCAACACTGTTTCCATAGACACGATTACTATGGAAGAGTTGTCAGAAAAAAGCCGTTTATAAGCTTTAAAAACAAAAACAAAAGGCTAAAATATTCCAGATAATATTTATTAAAACCAGAAGATTTTCGGAATACGATAATGTGATTATATTTCTTAAAAAAATTATATTTTCATTTGCAGTTTTCAATGCTTCAAGGTCTTATTCACTGATGAGAGCAAATTTTATTTGAAAGATATTTGTGTGAAGTAAGTCAAATACAGAGTTTCAGCACCAAAATACAAAAGCCACGATAAAACATGGAGGGGCTCTGTCATGGTTTGGGGCTGCATGTCGAGTGCTGAAGTAGGCAATTTGCATTTTATTGATGGTAAAATGGACAAATTTGTGTACCTCAACATTTTAAAAGAAAATGTGAAGCAAAGCGCGGAGAAATTGGGAATCGCAAGGAATTTTGCTTTTTACCAAGATAATGATCCCAAGCACACATCATGTGTTGCAAAGCTTTGGCTAATTCATAATTGCCCCAAACATATTGACACATCAGCCCAGAGCCCGGACATCAATGTAATTGAACATCTTTGGGAGGAATTGGCTAGGAGAGTGTACCAAAAAAAATTTAGCTCCATAAATCAGCTTAAGGAGGCTTTACTTGATGCATTGAGCCAGAAGTGTGCCAAAACTTGGTTAAATCCTTCCCGAAACGTTCTGGGCAATAAAGGATTTGCTTTCGGAGTTAGATATTTTCCTTTGTCCGATTATACGTTGAACTTTAGAAACTTGTTTTATTTTGGTTATTTCTTTTTCTTTTTCATTTTATTTTTTTTTTGTTATTTAGATTATTAAGCTTACTACCTTAAATAAAAGCGAAAAAAGTATACATATAGCGATTTTTTTTTAGTTTACAGCACATTTTATATAAATAAAACTACTGTCCGATTCTGCGTTGGAACCACCGTATATGTTTATAACTATACGTAAATAAAAAATAACCTTAAAGTAAGGCTTTTGTTTAATAGGGTTTTCGCACTTTTGTACAATTTTACGACAAAGTTACTTATTTATTTCTCTGTAAATTACCCGTATTATTTTACCATCTGTCAATATATTTCATGAAACATTTGAACGTGCTTAAAATTAAAAATCCGTTATATGAAAGGTACCGTGAAATAGACTTTTCCCGTAAATTTGGTTAAGATTAAATGATAGCTATGCCAACAAAAAAATTCTCAAAAATTTTCATCAAAATCGTTGGAGCTGTTTTCGAGAAAAATAAGATTTTCCTAAACGGTTGTATGGCAGGTACAGTTATTTTTGGCCCTAAAAATAAAATTTCAATTTCCCCTCTGAGGAATGCAAAAAGAACCACACATAGCAAATTTTTGAAGGTAACCGCTTAAGCCGTTTAGAATGTAGCTCGTTATACATACAGACGGACAGACAGACAGACATTTTTTGCCAATCACTTTTTAAGGCTTCTTTATGATCGTAATGTCATATTGTTAGAATTTTTTTTTACTAATGCATAACTTGCCTTATAGTACCTATAATGGCAAGTAAAAATAACATGACCGACCAGACTATGATTTTGAATATATAAACGTTTTCTTTTCCCAAGCATGTCAACTAGATAAAAATACGACTAATATTAATGATGCCTCACTATTACATTATATTGCTCAGTTTTCCGTAGTTCTGTTATATCCAGTCATTGAAAATTGCTTACTTTTAACCTTGAAAACTATGGTAGTAGTAATTTTAGACATTTGTGATGTGAATATCTACCGTAGGTCAACTTATTGTCTTTGAAATCAATAGTTTTGTTTAATGGTTTAATGAAAAGGGGAAGATAAAATAGAATAGGAAAAAACAAATCATAAATGTCAGAAAAAGAAAACAAGCGTCAGTCAAAAATATTAACCAAACAAAAACGTAATGTTGTTTTGCTAAAAATATATATTTACGTACAAAAGATTTAGAAAGTAATACGAGTAAATTAAAGTTAATTTAACGGCGAAGCTAATTTTAAATGTTTTCGTGTTTTGTTGTTTTACATAAAAGCAAAAGCAGCAGATATTTGTCTATACTGTTCTGATCTGTTCCGAACAGATTCATTAAACACTAATCACGACTGTTCGAAACACAAAGCACAAAAACGTATGATGAACAGTTCGGAACATTAAATGAAAGTAATCGAAAAACAAATGGAGCCACTTGTATGAAACTGCGTTGTCCCTTAATAAGTCTGTAATTTTTGAGATCCAGTATTTCTTCTACTAACATTTGTAAATCATTACAGGGTGGTTGGGATTTCTCATTGTGAGAAACAAAATATTTAAATGTTTCGAATGATTTTCAAACATCATTCCACTAACTTTGCTTGCACGGCGTTCGTAGGAGTATG
Source organism: Philhelius pedissequus (assembly GCA_910595825.1). Classification (NCBI taxonomy): domain Eukaryota; kingdom Metazoa; phylum Arthropoda; class Insecta; order Diptera; family Syrphidae; genus Philhelius; species Philhelius pedissequus. Next base: position 37,572,746 of record OU343160.1, read on the forward strand.
AGAGGGAACTGCATCTATTCGTGGATCATTGGCAGGAACACGAACCCATCAGTTTCACATACAGACAACATCCTGGTTGCAACATTACAGTGCAACCTCACACATATGCCTAGTGCCGATGGACATTTTGCGCGCCTTCGATTTAAATTATTATCAGCCCTATTCTGCTATCCGATCCGATCGAATCTTTCAATTCACGTGAATATTTCAGTCAATTTTTCACTATTTATTTTAAAATGTCTTCTATCTTTTGAGTCCAAAGCTAACTAACATTTTTTTTTGTTTAATTCTTAATTGAATCTTATTGTTAAAATTTATTTTTGATCCAAATTTATATACTTTTTTGGAACAAATGGTTTTTTTCGTCGGATAACAGAACACAAATATTCACGTGCACGTTCAACAGAATAGGGTCGTAGTTCAATAGGGGGGTTAAACGTGATTTATTTTAGTACTTGAAATTCCAAAAGGAATTAGCTAAAGATGGGCCAAATTATAACAGTTTTTTTTTTTTTACAGTCCCCCCCGCTTACAGACGTTCTTTGGACATCAATAGTTTTTGTATCTGTTCGAATCACTTTCAATTGCAGAGTGTTATAATTTGATATTTAGCCAGTCGTCTCGATTAATAAAATAGCAAAAACAGGGGCACCAACACGTAACTTGATACAATCTAGTTTTATTGATACAATCGAGAATTGGAAGCACCTATTTTGGTTCAATTGAGTTTTCTCTAACACTCGATTAAAGTAAAATAATTCTCGATTGTATCGACAAAACTCGATTGTATCAAGTTACGCGCTGGGCCCCAGGTCTTTAATGTTTCTTGAAAAATAAGCCATAGTCATCGAATTTGTTTTAAGTCGCTTTGGTTGATACACTACGGCGTATACGTACTTTTTCACGATGCGACTTTGAATTTTTTTACTTGCGTTTGGGAAAAAAAATCGAACTCGAAATCAAACTTGACATTAAGATGTTGAAGATTACCAAAAAAAAATGGCGTCCCGCAATTCCGTCTGTCTGTCTGTAGGACTATCTGCAGCCTAAACGGCTGAAGCGATTTCCTTTAAAACTTGGTACTTAAGCCTTTTAGGGGCAAAAATAGTAAGTCTCTTACGATTTTTATAGAACATCCGTGCACCATTATAGGCATTGTCTACATTTTGGTCAATCATTTTTTTTTAAATGTAAATGTTATTAACAGTACCTGCCATATAACGTTTTTTTTTTAATTTTCGAATATCTCATGAACAGCTTAACAGATTTCAATCAAAACTTTTATGATAAAAAAATTCCTTCAAATTCTAAATGATGCTTACCAAAATTTTTGAAAATATTTTTTTTTGATTTTTTTTTAAATTTTATTTTTAAGTTTAAAGTTTATTTTATGTATTCCTTAAAATTAAATACAAAGTTAATTAAAAACGACATTAAAAATAGCCGTTTCTACTAAGAATCTTGTGACAACAATATGATCGAACGTAATAGCAAGTACCGTGGACCTCCAGTATAACGATTGATATAATGCTCGAGGTCATTCTCTATATGTAGCGCGTTCGTTATATCGAGCGACCGCTTAAAGAGAAACAAAACTTGATACAGTTCTAAGCCCTTCGGGTCACACACATACGAGAAAACTTTCATGTTGACAGAAGAACTGATGCAAAAAAAAAACACAATGCCAACACAATAATTTTATGTGAATTTTTTTATGTTCGTTATATCAGATAGCAAATTGTGACCATCGTTCGCTATTTAGAGATGTTAATGTAAATCTTAAAAACGTTCGTTATATCGTAAATTCGCTATATTGGCTATACCTTATATTGGAGGTGCACTGTGCATATATGTGACCCAGTCGCACAGTTTATTTCAATATATGGAGTTTGGTCCACAAAAATGATGTTTCAAAACGCGTTATAATTATTTTACTTAAAAATCAAAAGACATCTTTTCGTAAAAAAATAAAATGCACGACTGGATCGCACGAACTTGCTCTTGAACTTGAATGCAAAAGATTTCTGTTAAAAATCTATATATATATTTACAGCAGTTTTTTACTTCATTTTTTATATACACAAAATATCTTTAATTTTTTTCTAAAAAAAATTGTATGACAGTCTTAAATATTATAATATAAACTTAAAAACAAAATATAAAATCGGCTTAATCAAAGAAAAAATAATTCAAAATTCTGAAATAAATGTTTAAACTAATTTAAGCTCAAAAAAGTACGCCATTTTATTTGTTAAAGAAATTTAAACTTATGAGAAAAGAATTTTAAAAATCTGTGGAGCGGTTTTTGAGAAAAAAAGTTTGAAACATTTTTCAAAAAAAAATCAAAAAACGCCAATTCATAGAAATTTCATAAATACATATAAATATAATTTTTGAAAAAAATTTAATGAGCAGTTTTCGAAATACAAATTAAATTTTTTTTAAATGATTTTAAAAATACAAGAAAATACTAATTAAAAATATTGGTACGCGGTATAATTTGGGCAACCTAAACTATATATGTGTGAAATTTCGAAAGAATCGGCTGAGTCGTTTATGAGATAGTCGAAAGCAAAAAAAAACGGTCCTATGGAAAGTACCGTTTTTAGACATTTTTCTAATTTTTTTTTTCAACCATATGATCGGTCGTAGCTAAAAAGCCGCACTGATTTTTTTTTATCAAAATCGTTAGAGCCGTTTCCGAGAAAAATAGGTTTGATCGTAACGGTTATATGGCAGGTACCGCTATTTTTTGAGCTAAAACAATTTTCAATTTTCCCTCTGTACAATACCTAAAAAACTCTATATACCAAGTTTGAAGCAATTCGGCCCACCCGTTTGGAATGTAGGTGTACATACATTCACACAGACTGACAGACAGACATACATACGGACAGAATTTTTAGACCATCTTTTTTCGTCTTCGCTATCGTCGTAATGTCATGTTTGATTGTTATCCCAAAACTTTTTTTTTCGACGAATGCATAACTTGCCTTATAGTACCTATAATCGCTAGTAAAAGTTAAACAATTGAAAGAAAATTATTTATTTATTAAATATTTACACAATTGTATAAATATATTTTATTACTATCCGGCAACACTGCATTCAGGGTTGCCATTTTCTTTACTTTGTTTTATGTAGGTTTAGAAAATTTTCACTCAAATTGCTTTCACTTAAAAAAAAATTAATTAATACTAAATAAATCGATTTATAAATAATTCATGTTTTCATGAGGATGAACAAATTGTAAAACAATTCAAGACAATCATTAGATTGTAAATTTTGTTTGGGCAAATAACTATTATGGAGAATATCGCTTGAGATTGCTCTATCTGCTTAATACTAAGTGGCGGCAACACTAATAGTCATTTAAATTAAAGCATCGTATGTTCTTCTTCCGAGCCTGCGTACAAAAGCTCGTGTCTCTCTTCCAAGAGTTCCTTTGACTCCGATAATGGTAATGATGAAAGAGAAGATAGGAGCAATTCTAAAAATGTGTTTTCTTACTTTAGAAAAATATTGTTCAAAAACAAATTTTAGTAAATACTAAAGCCTCAAGATAATTAATCAAAAACAAAAGAAAAAAATGTGTTTGTTTATATAAATAAAAAAAACTTCATCCACCTTCAGTGTGCTATCACTGCCCTTATAAACATTTCGCCTGCCTGCCTACCTGTCTTGTCAACAAAACTACAAGAAAAAAGAGAAGAAGCATCATCGCATGCCTGTGCTTCTGCTACTAAAATAATATTGTGGGTGCTACCACAACTAGACGGCAATTCGATTCAGTTTAAATGTTCGCTTCAACGCGACGACGTGTGCTCCAACTTCCAAACAGAAACTTGTATAAAATCGAGAGTTAAAAGCGGTCAATAATAAAAAAGTTATTACAACAAAAAAATATATATATATATAAAAATATACACTTTTTTCCTCTTCGAGTTTTTCGAGTTCAATTTAAATTTAGAATAAGCCATCCGACAAAAAAAAACACAACGTAGAACTTAATAAAGAATTGAACTTCGAAAATATTTTCGTTTTCGAAATTCATCCCTTGATATACGTAAATAGTGTTGAAAAAGAAAAATAAAGACTTTGAGATTTTTTTTATGATATTACAACGAATTATTGTGTCGCACGTTCATATAGTTACAATCAATTGCCAAGAATATCCTTTCTGGGGATATATTTAAATTTTTGTTTAATAAATTAAAATATTTTTTTTTTCGATTGGCGCTCGCAATAGCTAGTTCATAATAGTTCACGCAGTAAAAACAAAAAAAAGAAACCATACACGAGGATGGCCATGGTGGAAGGGATGACGTCTATCGATTTAGGGCCTATCCCACCGACAACACCAGAAACCTCTAGTGTGAGCAGCATGGAGGCTGGTCTACAGGAAGAACACATTGAGACACCTGAAGAGAGGTTTGTTTTCATTATTTGCAATATAGTTGTCATTAAATACAGTTATTTGGATTTTTCTTCTAAAACCGCCAAGAGAGTTAAGTATTAAGGTCCTCTTGATCCTGTCGGTTAGAATGTAATTAAAACTGACGTCTAATGTGCTTGCACAAAAATATATCAATCGATTTATTTTTAATACAAATGAATGTACTCTCCAGATTATATATGTACATATGTGTTTAGTTTTTATTGTCGCTGAATGGCCTGAATGACAACTTGTACTCTACAACAAAAAAAAAATAAAAATAAAAAAAACTAATGTGTGCTCAAGAATGCGTCATTCTTTGTGTGGAGTTTTTTTTTATTAATTTAAGGATACGCCGCCGCCGTCTTAACGTTGTGTATCCTTGTGTGTCAGTGTCAAAACGGGTGTGTAGCTCGATAGTGATGTCATATATTAAGTTGAAAGGACATTTTAGTTGGGAGACTACGATGAAATTAGCTCGGTGTGTGTCATCGCCTTTTATATAATTTTTTTTTTAATTCATATCGAAAATCCAAAAAAAAAATGAAAAAAAATCATCGTGAATTCCTTAAAATTATTATAGTTACCCATTCGATTGTATATAATTCGTATTCAATGAATTTAAAAAAAAAAGTGCTGTCTGTCGTCCCATTTTTGCCGACTTTTTTTTTATAATGAGATGAAAAAAAAATATAGAGAATTCGTTTGTACGATAAATCATTCATTCAAAATAATGCTTAATGAATATTAAATCAGTCTCACAAATTAAAACATTTTTTTTCATTCATTGTTCACAATAAGTTGTACGCGTTTGTTAATCACTGATGAAATGTGAATAAATGTATATCTGTTATTGTTCATTTACATTATATCACAGTTTTTGTGATAGGTTTTGATGTTGGCGTTTCAGTGAATGTATTTTTTTTTTTTAGGTAGATACCCCTCGAGGATTTTGACAGGCAAAATTTGAACTTGTTTTCTTTTCAATTAAAATAAAATTAATATCTCCTTGTGTACATAAATAAATCGTGAGCTATGTATTTGTAGGTTATTTATATTGTGACCTGTTTCTCTTACAATCCTATTGTGACTCACCAAAATAGAACATACACAAACTGTCAAAAATGAATACATGGCAGATAGCAACTTGTTTTGTTGTCATTGTTATTTTAACTTCTTGTGAAGAGAATTGAAAATTAATTTTCATATACAATTAAAATTCTGTAGCTTTCAATTGACCTGTGAATTGTAATTTTATTTCTTATATTTAGGTCAAGTATTGGCTTAAAATGTTGATTGGAAAGGGTTTTTCTCCTGCTGTTTTTGATTACAAAAACCTTAACAATGAAACAAAAATAGCTTCATCTACTTTTCCCGACGCGACAGCGACGTTTCGACAGGAAATGACGTTGGTGTTTTGTACAACAAAAAATTGTCCTTTGATTTGCCCAAACAATAATGTTTTCTGATTCTCTAGAAGGAAAATTCGAATTCTGTTTAAGCACGTCTACAACATGCAGCTGTATTACAACAATTTTACATTGTTTATAAAAATTTTCCCAGACATAATTGCAATGATTCGAATGTTCGTTTTTTCAATAATATTTCAAATTATTTATATACAATTTAAATAGCGAAAATAGGGTTTTTTGAAAAAAAAATTCCCTGAAATTTAATGCTATTATATTATTACATTTTTATACTTTTTTCATTAACAATGTAGTTGTCTTAAAATATATTTACTTTACGCTTTTAATGCTTAGTCCCCTTTATAGCCTCGACCTAAGTTACTAGATTAAGGCATTAGCTTAAACGAGCATTAAAATACTCTTTTATTTTTGCTGAAGCTTAATTGTTCATAAACTATTTGTTTTATATATTTTTTATCTTAAACATAAATGAGCATATTTAGAGGCGCTAATAAACCCAGGTTTTACTAAACTACAGTTTAAGACAATTTGGCTCAATGCATACAGACCGATTTTACTTACAAATTGTTGGTTTTATAATATTATTAATTTGTGTGACTACACATAAAGCTTCAAATATTTTTGAATGGTAAACTTAAAAAAATAGCATTAACTTCCGAAGATTCAACTAAACCTAGGTTTAATTTAGACACAGTTTAAAAATGACTATGAATACGCCCCAAAGAGCTTAGCTGATCTTGATTTGACCTAAAAAATCCTCGTTTTATTCTAAAAGGACATCTGCTTTTAATTTTATTATTCTAGACCATAACATCGTCGAAAATTGTATTTAAGATTTTTTTTTGTCGTCATTTATATGGTTTTACTTACTTCGCCATCATTCATTGTTATTTGTTCAGAAGTTCATTTTTGTATACCTAAAGTTAAATTTACGATTTATAATTTAATTTTCTTGTTTATAAAACAAAAAAGTCTTTAAAAAATCCATGAACCTGAGAAACATTTTGTAAGTAAGTACACGATAATGCATTATCTAAAATAGGAGGTATGCAAGTGAAATTTTGAAAACTTTAAAAATACGTTGGTCAATTTTTGCCGTTTTTAGCGATACATATCGCGTTTGTCAAATAACAAACAACTAACAAAATTATTGAATTTTTGAATGGTGGTGGGTGGCCTATATACTCCTTTTCTCTTGAACCAATATGAAATGAAATAAATCGATTTAAAAACAAAAGCTCAAAATAGGGCAATAAACATACCAAATTATCTTCAATGCTTAACAATGTGATTAAGCGACTTTAATTGAAGGTAAATTCAATACTGTTACAAATTTGAAAACCTAATACATATATGTACCAGTATTCGTTTTTTACCTAACTTTTTTAATTTAATGAAATTTTAAATTGACGACTTTTGTGACTTGTACTAACTACCTAGAGTTGATATTATTTTAGTTTTTTTCATCTTTTTTATACAACATTTTTTCTCAAAAAAAAAAATTGTTGGTATGACAATTACGTTAATATAAATTTAAAAACAAAAATAAATTTAGTAAAACTGTTTTCGAAATAATTAATTTGCAACAAAAAAAAAATCCAATAACTGTTTATAATTTATTGGACCTCTTGTATAAAAATGTTGATCAAAATCTGTATTAAGGAGAGAGTCGAAATTAAAAAAATCGGATATGGCCCTTACTGTTATTAACGTTTTATGTCGAAATAATCTTCGAACATAATATTGGTTCAAATAAACACTGATTTTTTATACCGTGGGTGGCAATGGGTCAGTGGATAAAGTGCTTGATTGCTAACTAGGACGTGTGGGTTCGTTCCCCACGCTAGGCGCATTCTTTTCTATACATCCAATTTTAATTGGATTCCACCCATGGTTTAAAATCAGACAGTCAATACCTGGTTCTCAAATCCACTGCGCCAAACTAGTGACGTGCAATTTAGGTTGCATTTAAAAGACCTTAGGTCTTACAGGCATATAGTTCAAATTAAGAATAATACCAAAATCGGCTATCGAAATAATGGTGAATAACAGATACTAACGGGTGTTTTTTAAAAGCTTGAACACTTTAAATAATAATACAGGGTGGCCCACGAATCGTGCCACAATAAGAATTTTAAATAACTTTTATTTTAATCGATGTATTTCATTAATTTTTTTTTATTGGATTAAAAATTAAATTTTATTTTAAATAACTAAAGATGATAGACCGCAAATGACCTCCACGCATATGCGGCACCTGATCAGAAAATTGTTCATTGCGGCCTGAAGGGTTGAAATTGGAATCGCCTCAATTATTGTCTTAATGGACTGCTTCAATTCAGTCAAATTCCTGGGTTTCGTTTTGTACACTTCCTGCTTGACATAACCCCTTAAAAAAAGTCTGGTGCAGTCAGGTCAGGTGACTTTGGGGGCCAGCGGAAAGCGCAGTTTCTGGTTATCAATTTGTTTGGGAATTTTCACTTGCTCCATCTTGTTGAAACCAAATCCTGCTGAAAGGGATATGTATTCGGCGAAGTTCTGGATAAAAAAAACTCCTTCAACATCTTTAAATAACGGTCCTCGTTAACAATTTGTGTTACACCGTTTTCTTCAAAGAAGTATGGCCCGACAATACACCTTGCTGAAACTGCGTACCACACAGTGACTCGTTCTGGGTGAAGTTCCGTCTTATGGAGCATTTCTGGATTAGATTCACTCCATATACGGCAATTTTGCTTGTTAACATTGCCGTTTAAGTCAAAATGGGCCTCATCAGACACGAACAAACAATTTATCAATGTGTTGTCTTCTTCGGCCATTGCAATCATTTTTCGGCAAAATTCCAGGCGAACAGCCAAATCCTGATGGTTTAACTTGCTTGTAATTTGGACTTTGTACGGAAACAAGTTTAAGTCATAATGAAGTATCCGTTGTAATGACCGTCTATTAACTCCAATTTGGCCCGATAATTTTCGAGTCGAAACACTTGGATTTGCCTGTATTGCCGATGCAACAACCACGATTGTATCCTGAACCCGAACATTCTGATCTCGATGGTACGGTCTTCGTTCGATGCTTCCAGATTCGGCAAACTTGTTCACCAGCCCTATAATGGTATATCTACTCGGGGGAGTACCGCCAAACTCCAGCCTAAATTCCATTTGGACGGACTGCAAAGAATGGTATCGCTGCACTATCCAAATCCTTTTTTCAGTATTCCAAGCATTCATTTTGATAAATCTAAATAGTAGCCTATAAAATAAAAAAAAATAAGCCGATTACTCACACTTAAAAAAAGTTATTACGTTTTATTTTTGTAGCACGATTCGTGGGCCACCCTGTACAATAGAGAAATATTGTTAGAATATTTTTTTTATTATTTGGTAGATACTTTCATGGCAATTAGTTTTTAAATATGATTTATTTATTGACGAAACGATTTAACCAGAAATGAGCTTCATCACTAAACACAATTCTTCGGTAAAGATGCTCATCTTTGGCTCTATGAACTTCGCGAACAGATTTATTTTTGCCAAAGTGAATTTACACAATTTGGAAGCGTTGTTCCGGTTGTATATGATTAATGATAAATTGCCAAACCTTACTGAATATACTGTCAACTGTCAATCCATAGACAACAACCATCGAAACTTTTAATGGAGCTAAAAAAAAACACCTGTTAGGTATATGGAATATTAGTATGAACCTATTCCTAGCAATACTATCTAACATATACCTTATTCAATAGTATCTACCTACTTTATTTAAAAATCTAGGTATCCCTTATAAGCTATGTGTTTTTAGATTCTTAAGAAAATATTATTAGATATTATTATAAACTAAAACTCAAAGGAAGAAAACTGATTCCTACAAAATTAATGCGTTATATTATTTCAATTCATAATAATACCATTAATTTTGGGTAAAAAGCTCTATATCGAGCCACACACAGTGGTCTCTATAACTGTAATGCGAAGTTTGATTAAAATCGTGTGAGTTCTTTTCCATACGCAACACTTGCTTTCAATTCATTTCAATGCGGTTCAATGCGTTAACGTAGGTGTATTTATATAAGATAGTTCAAAAATATAATACCATGGTTCTCAAGATCATTTATGCAACCTTTTGAGTGACTAGCTTCATTGAAATAATGATTGAGGGAATGTTCTAAAGTAAATTCCTGCAAATAAATTAAATCAAAATTAATTATAAAGCAGTTACAGCTTGTTTACCATTCTTGTGTCGGAAATATGCATTCGGTTGAGGACGTGTAAAATCACCAAATTTGTTTTGTTATTTCTTGATTAACTTGTTAACTCGGGTTTCCCCGCAAAATTTTATCAGCTCGAACTAAAAATCTGGTCTTAAATGTTTAAACTTAAAATTATATAATTAATTATCTTACATACTCGTCATTCTGTCTCACTGTGAAGCGGTTGGTATCTTCGCTAAACTTACTAGTTTTTCCTCCAATTTCTTGTTTTTTTTTTCGTTCGAACTAAATTTTGAAAGTTGTTACGTTTTACGAAATCGATCTGACTAACTCAGAAGTGAGAAAAAGTTTTTTTATTTGTTTAAGTTATTATGATTGTAAGAGGAATGTTACTAATTCTAATTAGATTGACTGTGCTAAATACTTTGAACCTGTTAATTTAATGGTTTCTGTATTATTGAATGCTATTGGTGGTCGCGCGCCATTGACTTTTGGCAAGTGCTGGTTAGATCAATTTTCTGTCTAGAAACATTTTGTGAATTAATATGTAAAAAAAGTACTGTCTTCTTCTACGAATCAAGCACAATTAACATTAAATGAATATGAACATTCTCCGTCACTTGATTGATGTCATTTTTTAATGTTTCTTAAGCACAAAATTTTAATGAATCGATAGTTCGAAAGTTTTGGGGTTATGAACGAGTTTCAATAAATTAAATTATTTGATATAATTTTTTACAATTGCGAAAATGCCTATTCAACTTTTATATGTAATAAAAACAGGTATAATTTGCTTACAAAATTAACTAACTCAAATTAATATGACAAAGTTAGTTATTTTAAACTAAGGTTGAATTTAAGAAAGGGAAATTCAGAAAAAAATCAAACAAATGTCATAAGTTTCCCATGTCTAACAAAGATTTTAAATTTAATAGAGAGTGAGTAAATTGAGCTTGAGAAATTATTTATTGTGCTTATTCTTGTAAGTTGTCAAAAATGCGATGGTTTCGATCTTAACTGGATTAAGTACTAAAAACATTCACAAAACAAATCTAGCTTACTTCATTTATGTCATGTATTTAAACAGCTAAGGCAACAGGCGTTCAATAAGTCCAATCTGAATGGGTCCAATACAGAATCTCCCCAGGGCCCTTCGTTTCCCACACAATAATTTCTTCCCTCGATATTTGTTCTGCTATCTTGACCCTCCCACGGAATAAATTTCCCTCTCAAAAAAAAAAAAAAAAATCGTAGGAAATGATGTCAAAACTCCCGGGAAATTTTATTCCCCATACCAATATTAGTCCCGAGAGAAATTTTCGAGCATCATTTACGTTCCCTACGTTACGTTGCCAATTCTGTAAAAATTTTGAACGCCAATTCACAGATTAATTATGCGAAATTTTGCGTTTATCAATTTTTTTTTCTTCGATAAGTTGATTGTTTCGCTGAAACTGGATTTTTGTGGGATACAGCAGTGTTTCGATAAAAAATATGTTAATTAATTGATTATTGATCCCAAATACTATTTCAAAAAGGTTCCACGTTATCTTCGATAAGACCTTACCGAAACTTTATCGAACCTGAAAATAAGAATCTATTCGATTAAACAGCGGTCCCAATTCTAATGAATTTTCAATGCTTGAACAAGCGAGATATTGTAAGCATTGTAAGCTATCAAACCAATATCTTTGAGTAATATTTTCCAAAAGTTGAACGGATAAAAACTACATTGTGAACGAAGATGTCTAAACGGTGGTTTCTTCTCTTCCATGAAACTGTCCGAAAATGATGTACTGGTGAGCAATACTGCAAATAGCCGTCTCAGATCGTTGTTTTGGTTCGGGTGAAAGTATTTTATAAGTTTGACGGAAATACACAATTTTATAACCAAACTGACACTGACAGTTCGTTTGACAGAAGGTCTAAAAATAGAAAAATTTCTTTTGGTGTCCTGGGAACGAGTGTGTCTTCTAAATGAGCATCATCTTCTTAAAAAAAATGTTGTTAATAATTTATTAATAATTTCAATAGTATAGACAAATATAAATATTCCGAAGTATAGCATTAAGTATGCATTTTCCAGCAATTAGAATTTGCCTTAATATCTAGAAACGTAACCTCAACACTCGAACTCAATCAAGTCACGCTCAACTTTCAAAACACTTCTACAACATTTTCCTCATCTTCATTGCTTTGCAGTCCCTGTCATAGCAAGCTTTTAGACATAAATTTAAATATTCAGCAATAATAAAACGTCACGTGCTAAAAATGTGATATGGGCCGTGGTTAATCATTTTTCTGACAGTTGCTCCAAACGAGATTAAGATTTTTTTTTGTCCACACACTTGGGTGTGGGTCTTAATAAGTAAGCACATAAGTATTCACATAAGATAAAAATTGTGTTGCAATATAATTGCGATTGTATGTAGAATATTTTGTTTTGCTTAAGAAGCAACTGGTTGACTAATCTGATAAATCACTTGAAGACACATAAGCTGTTTGTAAACACTCAGCAGCAGGTTTGTTTACACTTAGATGCTTTTTTATTGTTCCTTATTTTATTTACATAAATACAAAAATGTTTATTTTTTCTCTTTAATTAGATTACTGACGTATGAAGGTTGCTACCGTGAATAAGCAACACGCTTTTTACAGTTTAGTAAACAGAAATGCGTTGCGCATCTATTGGTTTATATAAATTGCTGCGATTGGCAAAAGATGAGTCAGAACTGTGCGAAAAATTGACTTAAGCTATAATTGGAATGAATCGATAATGCCAAGTCTTGACTTTGACGTATTGCTTAACATCCATAATTCATGCTTCATGTATAATTTAGCTGTTTATTGTCGTTCTTGAATACAAATATTAACGGTATATTAACCTGTCTAGGCGGATTACCTATTAATTTATAAATTTTAGGTAAATTGAAATAAGGCCAAGTGAGACAAGGCCAACCTTCAAAAAAAATTTTTGGTAAATGTTGATTTTCATTTAATTTGGCCCTTGGACAATTAGCGACTTGCGATACGAGATCAATGCCAACATTTAAGAAAAAAATATTTATTTAAAAATCTTACTTTTCTCACTCGGTATTTTTGAATCCAGTTGTTTTGTATTCTGCTTCCAAAATATTAATAAATTTTTTCGATACTCGGATTTTTAAAAAAATATAAATTTCCACGTACGTAATTTTAGGTAAAAATACAATATTTGAAAAATAGTATTCAAAATTACAACAAACAGTACTTTTGTATTTTATTGGTCAATGCTTTTGTTTTTTGGATTGATTTTATTTTTGTTGAAAATTTGAAAATTCTTCGAGTAGAATTTTCAGAATTCTTTTCAAAAATTCAGTTTTCTTTTCAAATTTTAATTTTAAAATTCTTCAAATTTGCAAATTTTCTGCAATTATTCAAAACAAGCATTTGGATGAAAACAAAATGGTTATCAACGACTGGTAGCGTTCTTCGTTGATTGGTGATAATGATATCTTTGTTTTCGAAAAACTGCGGACCGATAGCGAGTTTTTACGGATGCAATACTATTAAGTGGGTTGTCATTTTGCTTATTAAAAATTGTTTACTAAAAATTCGTGTCGTTGATGAAGATTATCGGTGTTCGAACATAGGCAGCGAACACTCGGTGCTGTGTATCGTCCGTATCCTTTTCCTTTGTCAATTTGTTGTTTGCCGATACTCCCAAGAGTTCTGCTGCACCAAAAACCAAACTTTGAGTATTCGACTTAAAAGTATTGCGTTTTTACCTCTTTTTCACTGTTCCAATGGATATGTTCATTTAGATACGGAAATGGGTTAGTTCAGTTTGTAAAATCATAAGCTCTATTATTATTACATATTCTTTTTACTTGCAAAATAGGTAAGTTTTGCATTTGAAAAAAAATCGAACTCGAGATTTTAATCAACAAACGAGATTTTCTAGTTGCATTTAAAAGACTTTAGGTCTTACAGGCATATGTATAGTTAAAATTATTTAAAAAAAATATAAATCAAACTTGTAATTACGACAATGGAGAACACCAAATCAATGAGTCCCGTCTTTCCATCTGCCTATCTGTCTATTATTTTACGTGATAATCTCAAATAGATTTTTGAATGTTTTTTTTTTAGCCCCAAAACGAATGGTACCTGCCATACAATTTGTTCTACACCTTAATTATCTAAAGGTCCTAAAAAATCTGTGCATTACCATAGGTAAAGTCTACATTTTGTTTCAATTTTTTTTTCTTTACATATTTTGTTATTAACTGTAACTGCCATACAAACATTAGTTTGATTTTCGGTATAGCAGGTCCTGCGAATTATAAATAATACTGCGTAACAAATTTTCGAAAAATATATTTTTTGATTTAGACAAAAATATTTTTTTTTAAATTCTATATTTCGAAAACGACTGAACGATTTTTTTAAAATATGTTTATTAATTTATATTGTTAAATAATTAAAATTGCCACACATATATTTTTTTTAGAAAAATATTAAAACAATCTTTTTATAAAAAAAACCAAAGCAGTCGGACTGCCGATAGAAGTGAAAACATTAAATTATAAAATAACAGCAATTTTTCATATTAAATTTACTTATAATACCTATCAAAAATTTCAATGTACTTCATCTCTACATCGCTGACACATAATCTGATTTTGTAATTTTCTTTTTTTTTATCAAGTTCCCCGATTGATTCTTGTGCTTGTATCGTATAATTAAATATCTGAAAATGCAATATACAATTATAAGAAAATTATAAAGCAATAAAAATATATAAATAAATATTACATAATAACTAATTGTCGGACGGAAATATTAACACAATTGTTAGAGATATTTAAAAAAAAACATGTTTTTTTCAAATATGAGAAAAATATCATATTTAATACTTACTTTTATTTAATTAATAAAAAAACAAACAATGTACAATACATAATACGTATACGTATATATATCGATATATTATTGCTTGAACCAATTCCCTTGGCCATTCTACTGCGCACCTCTCTCCAAATTTCTTTCCTCATCTCATTAATTTTGAAAGATAGGTACACATACCTATCACATTCCAGAGATGGACTTTATTTACATGAGATATGATCGTGATTTACTGTGCAGTTTTCAAAATAGTATTACATCTCTGGCGTACAATACTCATTATCTCTTGCGCACCATTTTTGTTCTCTTGAATCCACTCTCTGCGCAACCGACGCGACGCGACTTTGACCAAGTAATTTTGTTCAAGCTATCTTGTTTATTTTCTATGTTTTATTGTAATTTTTTTCATTGTTTGAAATAGATCACCTGATCAGTAGGCAGTGGAAGAAGCATCGACCTCTTCTCAATTAAACCATATTGATATCGATGTTTTGAATGACTTAACATCGATAAAATTACACCATATTGGTATCGATATTTTGAATGATAGATCTGTGTTTTCTCTTTTAACATCGATATTTCATTAGCATGGATGAATATCGCACACCTTTAGCATGTCGATTTTATCATCTTATGAATCTATAATTTTTACCCGTACCGGAGAATCCACAATGTGCCTATAGAAGTTTTCACTTCAAAAATAGGTAAAAAATGGGGGTGGCCGTGGCGCGATAGTTGTGTGCTCGCCTGTCAACCTCGTGGTTGCAGGTTCGATTCCTGCCGTTGTCTATGTCTTCTTATATTCCATTAAAAACCAATTCTCAAAATTGTCATAAAATAAGTTGCTGCTTTGCTCATTACATGTTGTTTAGGCATAACACTAACAACGTGTGATTGAGTAAACTAGCATACCCATTAAGTATGACATCGATATAAATAAAATAATGCGAATTATAAGGGACATACATAAATAAGACACGGTAATTCCCTCCGCATTAGTTCAGCCGCCATCCCTGGAGGTAAATCTGAGACAACAACCAGCTCTAGTCTCAGAACATCGCGTCACACATCTTTCCTATCCTTCTTTCTATTCTTCACCAGATGCCGCGCTGTGTTAAGAAAAACATATAAAGGGTATTCATAATCCCTTGAGCGCGTGCAAAGTTATAAAAAAAAAAAAAAAAAACTAATCTTGTGGATACGATGTGATCGAACATAAGAGCAAGTACTTTCGATTCAGTCGTGTACTTTATTTCAAAGTCCTATTGTCCAAGAAAACAGTTGTCCCTGCCTGTCGAGGTTATATAGCTACTCTAGAATCTATAAGCAGCCATGTAGAAGTGTGTGCGGAAAAGACGACCCACAAAGGGAGTTAAAATCGTGGTAGACAAGTTATTAAGGGCGGGTCAATAAGTCCGTAACTTTTGGAATAAAACACAGATTTTTTGACAAAAAAATAATTTTATTTTTCAACGTAGTCTCCCTTGAGCTCTATACACTTTGTCCAACGCTTCTCCAATTTTTTTATCCCTTCCAAAAAAAATCATTTGTCGAGATCCTCAAAATAGGCCTTTGTTTGCGAGATGACTTCTGTTAAGTAAATTAAAAAGGCGACACGGTTTTACTTTAAGTTCAGCACAGAAAGGCGGTTTATTCGAGAATGAGAAAAGAGTTGAAATTCATAAGGTTTACATACATAGATTATATACTAGTGTTATATTAATGTAAATGTGTAATATGTATATAAAAGAAATCATGAATATTTTAGTGTGCGTTGAAACAATGTTTAACAACTTCATCATTGGAGTCAAATCTTTTTCCACCAAGCCATTTCTTCAGGTTTGGGAACAAGAAGTAGTCGCTCGGAGCCAAATCTGGAGAATAGGGTGGATGAGGGAGCAATTCATAGCCCAATTCATGGATTTTTGCCATGGCAACTGCACATGTGTGCACCCTTGCATTGTCTTGGTGGAAAAGAACTTTTTTCTTGGCCAAATGAGGTCGGTTTTTTTTCAAATCGTCATTGAATCGGTCCAATAAGTTGGCATAATATTCCCCATTGATTGTTCTTCCCTTTTGAAGGTAGTCAATGTGGATTATCCCGCGTGCATCCCAAAAAACAGTCGCCATAACTTGATTGGCTGACAAACCCACCTTGGCCTTCTTTGGCGCCGATTCACCCTTAGAAACCCACTGTTTTGACTGTTGTTTGGTCTCTGGTGTGTTGTGATGGATCCATGTTTCGTCCACGGTTACAAAACGGCGCAAAAACTCCTCCATATTGCGATTAAACAACGCCAAACCTTCCTGTGAAGTTGTTACACGATTGCGTTTGTGGTCGACTGTGAGCTTTCTCATGCCCAAGTGATCATTCAAAATTGAAACCACTGAGCCATGCGAGATCCCTACGGCTTCCACAATCTCTCGCACTTTCAATCTTCGGTCGGCCAACACCATATCGTGAATTTTGTCGATTGTTTCGGATGTAGAGACCTCAGCTGGGCGTCCAGGACGTTCGGCATCTTCAGTGCTTGTACGGCCACAACGAAATTCAGTAAACCACTTTTTTACCATTGAAATCGATGGTGCAGAGTCCCCATAGTATTTATCAAGCTTAGCCTTGGTCTCTGTAATGGTTTTTTTTTCGCAAGAAATAATGCTTAGTAAGCACACGAAATTCACTTTTTTCCATTTTCTCCTCAATTTAGTGAGTAGTCTGATACAAATAGCTGTCAAACACAAACTAACTGACGCAGCAAGTTTAAATTTTGACAGGAGTCAACTGACAGACGCCTGTTGACAGGAGCAGTGTTGCTGTTTCAGTAAAGAGGTCAGAAATTCAAAAAGTCACGGACTTATTGACCTCGTATTTTACAAAACAAACAACAACATCTTTTTTGGCTTTTTGAGTCCATTTTTTTGATAATGTAATGTCACACATTTTTAATTTCGTTCATTCGGATTTAACCGCATAAAGTATTTTTATCTTCTCCTGATGATAAAAAAAAATACGCACAAAAGAATTGTTGACTGTTGCAAGTCACTGGTTTTCAGCGAGATGATGTGCTATCAAGTTTATTTACTTTATTTTTATTGATAAATAAAATACGAAATTTTATACAAATTTTAATGCACCATTAGCATGTTCGTCCAGGCCACGAATGAACGGTTTAATTTTTTTTATATTTTTGAAGAATTCTTTTACAATCTATGTTTATGTTTAAAATTTCAACAAGCATAAACAATGATTAAAAAATTGAAATTAAGTATTTAAAATTGCGTAATGCCGATATTCTCTCTGATTGTTTTATATTAAATTGTTGGTATGTATTTTCGTTAAGTAAATATTTATTCTCTTAAATTCCACAACATTTTCAACAAAATTTTAAAGAAATAAGCCAAAGACTAAAAATACTTCATTCTTCATCGATTTCAAATCGGCATTCGACACGATAGACAGGAAAGCACTAATGTTAAAGCTTTTTAACAAAGGAGTTTCGACAAAGTTCGTAAACATTTTGGACATCTTTTACGATAAAACAACATCTGCAGTGGTCGTTGGAAGCAAAATGTCCGATCAGTTCGAGGTGGAAATAGGATTGAGACAAGGCTGCAATCTGAGTCCCCTGCTTTTCGCTCTATTTATAGATGATATAGAAGAGGTACTGCAAGGGGGAGTGCGTCTGTCAACTGATCTTCTAGTCAAAGTCCTTATGTTTGCTGACGACATCGTGGTATTAGCAGAGACGCCCGGAAATCTCCAACTAATGATCAACAGATTATCTGAGTATTGCTATAAATGGAGGCTACAGGTGAACCTGGACAAATCAAAAATAATGATTTTCCGCAAAGGAGGCGGTCGAATCTGTCGCAGCGAAAAATGGAGATTCGGAGATCAAAACATTGAAGTCGTAAATGAATATAACTATCTCGGTGTACGTTTATGCAGAAATCTTAACTGGAAGTACCATATGATAGATAAACTAGCCAAGTCCAAAAACGCGCTAAATGCAACATGGAAGACGGTGATGCAGTGCAAAGACGTGGAGTACGATTCGAAGTATCGAATTTTTCAAGCCACGGCCAAAACCATAATGTGCTATGCAGCCCAAGTTTGGGGTCACAGAAAGTTTGATGAAGTGGAACAGCTCCTTACATACTTCCTAAAACGTACTTTAAAATTACCAAACAGTACGGCAAACCATATACTAATGCTAGAAACAGGCCTTCCCCCCTTATTCATCTCAACGCTTAAAATGCAGGTGGACTATATTCTTAACACTATCAAGATGGATGATAGAAGACTTCCTAAGAAAATTACGATGTTGGTGATGCGGAAAAAAATCTCGTGGTATGAGTCCTGGCGGGATATAGCTGTATACTGTGGACATCCATTCTCACTCCAAAATGATTCGATGGACACATGGAAAAGCGAGATCTACAGCCTCATTAGCTTATTGGATGAAAAAACAAGGGAGCACTACATTTGGAAAGCCAGAACCTCATTCCACAGGAGTATCTATGCAAAACTAAATCATAATCTAACAACAAAAAACTACTTCAGGACGGAGTATCCAACTAACCTCATGTCACTGATTTTAAAAACACGGGGTGAGATACTTCCTTTGAATTATATCCCTCATAGAAGCGACCTAGAAGAAATTTGTGGGCTATGCAACCTTAGGGAAAGGGAGGATGTGTTTCATTTTATAGGTAGATGCCCTATTTTTGCTGAAACCAGAAGGAGTACTTTCGGAAAAAATTATTTAAGTGAAGTTGAAATGATCAACATACTCAACGGTGAAATGGATTGGATGCCTTTGTACAACTACATAAAGCTAGCAATCCGTTATAGAAAGCGGATCTTAGAAGAACTTTTTTAATTCAAAAAAAAAAATAAATCAATGTTAAATTATTTAATCAAATTTAAGTTTTGAAACATGAATGTAGTATAAATTGCCAACTGACAGACGGCGTAAGCCATGTTAAATAATGGAAAATTTGTAAATTATGTACTTTACTTTTTATGAAATAAAAATTCCTTTGAAATTGAAAAATTGAAAATTGACTAAAAATACAATATGATATTGTATCTTGGAACATTCTGAATATTCTTTACACAAAGTATTTGATTCTTTTAATATTTCCTACAGTTAACCTTCGCTTTATTTTATCTTTCAAGAATTTTAGCTTGGGTTGGTGGCTCAACTACGAGGGTTATTGTGTGTAGAGTTATGAAAAATAAAACAGTAATTGAATTTATAAAACAATTAAACTGAGGCCCAATTTATTCCGCTTTTTTTTCATTAAATATAAAGTTCCTATTTAAAATAAGGGAATTTATAAATCTTCATAAAAAATGTCGTAAATTTTCCTTTTTTATCATTGATTTACAATTTCCTGGAGAGTTACGTACTAAAAAAAAATTAAACCGAGTCGAAAACGGTTCCAAGTGATTTTTTTTTACCTATTCTTATGGTATTTTAGTTCTAAACTTTTTTTTTGCTTTCCCGATATCTGCTGTAATTTCATAACATTAAAGAAACTTACCGTGCCGTATTCATTGTATGTTATTCACTATTATTAATTTCATTTTTAAAGACCTCTTTATTTTAATCATTAAGTAAGTAGGATAAAAACGCTATTATGTATGCATTATTATTAATGTCAAAACATGAATAAAATCATTCTATCAGTTCTTCTTAAATATTTATGATTGGGTCTTAGCACACCCCCAGTTGCAGAAACGCGATCGAAAAATGGCCTGGAGAAGCCTCGTAGGTTAACTTCGTTCAATTATTGATTCAAAATGAAGGTTTGTAGTACAGGGTGGCGCACGAATCGTGCTATAATAAGAAATGTAAATAACTTTGTATTTCATTAATTTTTTTTATTGGATTAAAAATTAAATTTTATTTTAAATAACTAATGGTTTTTAAAGATGATAGACCGCAAATGACCTCCACGCTCATCCACGCATATGCGGCACCTGATCAGAAAATTGTTGATTGCGGCCTGTAGGGTTGAAATTGGGATCGCCTCAATTATTGTCTTAATGGACCATAAAAAAAGTCTGGTGCAGTCAGGTCAGGTGACCTTGGTGGCCAGCGGAAAGTGCAGTTTCTGGATATCAATTTGTTTGGGAATTTTCGTTGGAGCTCCGCCATAACTTGTGTGGCTACGTGTGCACTGGCTGCATCTTGTTGAAACCAAATCCTGCTGAAAGGGATACGTCTTCGGCGAAGTTCTGGGTAAAAAAACTCCTTCAACATCTTTAAAAAAACTGTCCCCATTGACAGTTTGTGTCACACCGTTTTCTTCAAAGAAGTATGGCCCGACCTTGATGAAACTGCGCACCACACAGTGACTCGTTCTGGGTACAGTTCCGTCTCATGGAGCATTTCTGGATTCACTCCATATACTCCAATTTTGTTTGTTAACATTGCCGTTTAAGTTAAAATGGGCCTCATCAGACATGAACAAACAATTTATCATTGTGTTGCCCTCTTCGGCCACTGCAATCATTTTTCGGCAAAATTCCAGGCGAACAGGCAAATCCTGAGGGTTTAACTTGCTTGTAATTTGGACTTTGTACGGAAACAAGTTTAAGTCATCATGAAGTATCTGTTGTAATGACCGTCTGCTAACTCCAATTTATCCCGATAAGTTTCGAGTCGAAACACTTGGATTTGCCTGTATTGCCGATGCAACAGCCACGATTGTATCCTGAACCCAAACATTGGAATCTCGATGATACGGTCTTCGTTCGATGCTTCCAGATTCGGCAAACATGTTCACCAGCCCCATAATGGTATATATACTCGGGAGAGTACCGCCAAACTCCAGCCTAAATTCCTTTTGGACGGAAATGACGGACTGCAAAGAATGATATCGCTGCACTATCCAAATCCTTTTTTCAGTATCCCAAGCATTCATTTTGATAAATCTAAATAGTAGCCTATAAAATAAAAAATAAGCCGATTACTCACGCTGAAAAAAAGTTATTACGTTTTATTTTTGTAGCACGATTCGTGCGCCACCCTGTATATCATTTTTGAAATCTTCAATAAATACAAACAACAATCATTTTCACAGCACGTTGTAGGTACATATTAGTAAGGCGAATGATAAATGAATATAAAAATATGCTTGAAGTATTTCATACGAGTAGTATGCATAATTTATCAAAAACCAAATGGAAAAAACTGTTCATACAAAATTAAATACAACAGGAATCGTAATTATAATTTTTCGATTAAGAGACGATTTTTCAATATCTAGATAAATAGGCAGTTAGTTGCCAGCGGAATAAACTTACTTGACTGTTAAACAACGGGAGAACAACATTGAATTTTTCAATCAAGTAAAAACAATCTACAGAATAATTTAATTTGAACGTCACTTTTATTTCGAGTATAGAACTTTTCATAGAAATTAATTTTTGTTTAACGTTTATTTCAAAGCAATAATTTTTCAAAATGTTTTTGATATTGAAAATAGCTATTTATTTTATTCCTCAAATAAATCTTTATTCCTTTCTAAAATGAGCAGATAACTTTATTCCTAGATTAAGTTGTATCTGACTGTTGAAAAAACTGATTTTTGCTCTACCTGGAGAATATGTACTAACTGACTGGTTAATTGACTATTGAAAAATTGGCCCTTAGTGTGTTAATTAATTTTAATGAATGCAGGTTTAATTTTTTGTCCCAAAAAATGTATTGCATATACTCTTCGGGAAATAAAGGCACACTTTTGAATTTCTTAACATCATCGCAATCTGGGTTTACCATGTGAGCTTATGAAAAAAAAAACATGTACAAATTTTCAAACCATAAAAATCATTATCCAAAGGAAAGAAAAAGATCCCATTTGAGTTCTTGAAATAAAATAAAGATCCTTGGAGCGTTTTTTTTTGTAATTTATAATTTTTGTGTATAAAATTTTGAAAACATTTTTGGGTAACAATTATATAATTTTACGAAAAAAAAATTAATGGCGCAAAATTATAGTCAGTTCCTATTAATCGGTTTTAGTATGTACTAACTAAGACGAAAGTAACCAAAAAAAAAAAAACACTTTCAAAAAAAAACATGTTAAATACAGGGAAGGAATAAATTTGGAGTGAGGATGGTTGAGGAATGCTCAGACAATTCGTACAGGCGCATTTGTATTAGAAACTGTACAGTGATGTTATCAAATCGGGAGTAAAATTCGTCTTCAATCAAGTTTTTCAAAGGGATTCCCACGGTTAAAGGGCATCTGTATAAAAAATTAAATGCACGACTGGATCGCACGTACTTCCTCTAATGTTCGATCACATCGTATGTAAAAGATTCCTAATAGAAACCGCTAAATATATTTTTAAAGTCTAAAGTTCGTTTTTTACTTAATTTTCTATACCTATAAAAAAACTTAAATTTTTTCTAAAAAAAACTGTATGACAATTTTAACTATTTAATAATATAAATTTAATAACAAAATTAAAAATTAAAAGAAAAATCATCCAACGTTTTCGAAATATTGAATTTTTAAAAATTTTAGTATGCAGTATTATTTATAATTCGAAGAACCTCCTGTATAAAAATGTTGCTCGAAATCCGTTGAGTAGTTTATGGGAAAGTTCAAAATAAAAAAAATGGTTGTATGGCAGTTACCGTTTGTAACAAAATTTCAAAACAAATGTTTTGACCAAAATGTAGACTATAACTAAAGTAGTGCACACAATTTTTGTTATCAAAATCTTTAGAGCGGTTTTCGAGATAATCAAAAAATTGTATGGCATGTACCGTTAGTTTTTTTTACCTAAAAATCGATTTAAACATATATCTGATTGTCTAATCACCTAAAAAGCTTAAATACCAAGTTTGAAGAAAATCGGTTCAGCCGTTTAGGCTGTAGCTCGTTGTACAAATAGACAGACCCACTTTTTTGGTGTTCTCTATCATCGTAATGTAAAGTTTGATTAACATATCGAATTCGATTTTTTTTCCAAATGCAAAACTACATATTTTATGTATATTGCAAGTAAAAATTTAATTTGGTTAACCAATAATGCCGTATTTAGTCGAAAATATAAAAGAACTCTTAATAAGAACGCAAAATATTTTTTTTTTAAATTTAAAAGTGCACTTATTCAAAAATACAAATTTTTGTATAAACATTCTTGGAGCAGGTGTGAGAAAGTTTCGAATAAGTCAATATACATACACATATAGTTTTTTTCAAAATGCTGTTTCCAAAAAAAAAAGTTTTTAAAAAAAATCGTTTTTTAATACGTACATACCTACTGTTTAAAGTATTAGAAACTTCTTTATAAAAAAATCAACTGAATCTTTTTCCAGAAAGTCGAACACCAATAAAGGGTTAATAAACATCGTTTGATTACTTACAGTTATTTTTGGTTTAAAAAAAAAGATAATTTTATTTCCGCAGAAATAAACTGTCCAATTATGGGAAAAATATTCTGCAAAGCAGATAAATTTTTCTAACGAATTTGATGTAAAAAGAGAAGCAATAAACTTCATAAAGTTATTTTAACGAACAGGTGATTATTTCCCACATTTACGCAAGTATTTTTAAAGGGTTGTTCATGCAAACATCTAGGCAAAGTTATGACTTTCTTTTCTTTTTTTTTTCTTTTTTTTTATTAATTAATTTAACTACATGCCTGTAAGACCTAAGGTCTTTTAAATGCAACCTGAATTGCACAAAGCGGAAAATTATCTCGTTGCATGAATACCCTTAACCCCTTACCAAGTTTGAAGAAATTCCATCCAGACGTTTGGGTTGTAAGCGCGCGGACCAAAAGAAAAATACAGAACTATGAGAACTACTTCTTTCTTCTTCGCTATCATCGTAATAACAAATTTAATCAAAATCTCGAGTTATTTTTACTTGCGATAACTTGAACTTGAGATTTTAATCAAAGTTGACATTACGATGATAGAGAACACCAAAAAAGTAGGTCCCGCAATTCCGTCTGCCTGTCTGTCTGTAGAACGATCTGTAGGCGTTTTGGGTAATTGTTCAAAATAGATTTTTGAATCATTTGTTTTAGCCCCAAAAATTACATTATTTCTATACAAATTTTTCTATCATCTTAATTATCTCGAAAACGGCTCTAATGATTTTGATAAAAATTGGTGTGTACTACTTTGGGTATAGTCTATATTTTGGGCAAATTTTTTTGTTTAATATTTTGTTTTTACGGTACCTGTAATACAACCATTTTATTGATTTTCAACTTTCTCCTAATCGGCTCAACGGATTTCGATCAAAATCTGTATACACTAGATCCTTCAAATTCCAAATAATACTGCATTTCAAAATTTCCGAAAAATAGTTTTTTTTGGATTTTTGAAAAAAAATATTTTTTTTTTTGAAAATTAAATATTTCGAAAACGGTTCGACGATTTTTTCTGAAATTTTGTTTTTAATTTTATATTATTAAATATTTAAAATGTTCATCCCAATTTTTTTAGAAAACAATTAAGAATTTTTATATATAAAAAATTATGCGAAAAACGACTTTAAAAATACATTTTAGCCGTTTGTATTAAGAATCTTTTGCAAATAATGTGATCGAATATAGGAGCAAGTACGTGCGATCCAGTCGTGCATTTTATTTTTTTACGAACAAATAACTTGTCTATAATATGTACTTACGAAAATACATAATAATATTTATTACAATAATAATAATTAAAAGGAAATATAAAAAAAATGATAGAAATGTCGTAAAATTCCCATTTTTAACAGAAATTTAATATTTAATAGAGGTTGAATAAAAAAAATTAAATATGCTTCAGTAATGTTTTACAACTTAAGAAAAATAACGACATTTTCATATTAATAAATACTATATGCATACTAAATATACAATTCTTATTAAAGAAGTTATTTATTTTGTTTCAAAGTCAAACTTAATTAGGCGTTTCTTTTTCATTCAGAACAGAGTTTGAGTGCATAGAGTAAGCAGTGAACTTGTTCCGAACAGAGCAAGCTCTGAACACTGATTTGCTTTTAAACAGACATGAACTACACAAACTAGAATACATTTATATTCATTTCGCCATTTTAATTGTATCTGACATTTCGTGTGCTCAGCAATTTACTCATAATGCTCAGACGATTATATTTCAGCACATCGAACACACTCTGCACATGTTCAGAACGAAAAAAGAAACACACATTCGGTGTTCTAAACACTCTGAGGGAAAAAGAAACATAAACAAATGTTTTGACAACTCAGACTCTGTTCTGAACTAAAAACGAAAAACGCCTAATGATGCAAATGAGGCAGGCATGAACACAATCAACCACACATAATTGCTAATTATTATTGAGTTATTTATTTTCAATTTGGAAAATTATGAATATGTAAAAATTTCTATTTCTTACAATAATCTAATTTCACAAAATTATACTTCCATGTACATTAATGTACATGTGTACATGTATACAAGTAAATACTAATAGAACATAATAATTACTGTGTAAATATTTACTCAAAGGACGACGCGACGGAGACTGGGGAAATTCCAATTTATACACACGTAAGTTTTTCGCGTTTGAAAACCTTCGTGACTCCAAATAAATATATAGGCACCCGAATAAATAATACTTTTGTAACCTGAAAAGTATTATGGGTATTAATATGTCTTTAGTCAATATTTTCGAAATGAAAACTTAACACATAATATGAGTCCTTTAAGTGTGATACTTTCAGTGTAACGCTTCAGTTTTATTTTCAAAAATTGAATGTTGAAGGTTATGAATCGCCACTTTTCATTTTCAATTAAAAATAAAATATAAGCTATTCATATAGAAAAGCAATATCCCTTTGAAAGTTAAATATTGCTTATATGTTTTGTTATTTATATTGTCGAACTTATAAAAAGTAGGACACCAACTATATACAAAAAAGACCTTCGGGCTCGGAAGAGTTCTTCAGATGCCTTTCGTACGTGACATAAGCATTATTTGAGTTTAAATTAAGAACACGCATAGACATCAGAAAATCACAAATTGCACGAATCTATAAGAGCAAAGCAATATTATATAAATAGTTGAGTGGACCTAGTTAGCCCTAGATGTAATTTATTTATTAGTTATTAATAAGTCTATACCACATATTGTGTGCTTTGTACGGGGGTTATGAAATTAAACTTGTTATAGTAATTTTTTTTTTGTCGGCACTTAGACGAATCATAAATGGTTATATTATATATTTGTGAAATTACAAGGAAAGCGTAAGCTTTGTGAACAATAAATGGATGGCGAGGTAATTTACGAGATCCAAAACATTTATTTGGATCGGTCAAGTAGGTGACCATATAATTAAAGATGTTCAGCGATCAAAAAGACTTATTTTGAGGTGTTTATAAGGATAACAGATTAAGCCTAGTACGCTGCTAATGCGAAACGAAAATTTTCGGTGGTCTCCACTAGGAGAGCGAAATGCTAACGAAAACCACAGCGGAAACATATTTGCGGAGAGTTCTGTAAGCTGTCAAAAAAAGTTGACAAGTTGTAAAAAAAAGGAGTTTTGTCACCAAATTACTTTACTTTTTTTGTCACCAAATTACTTTTAGATGTAATTCTTATGAAATAATTCTTGGATATAAAAATGGTTCTGGTTACACATAGAGGATTTAAAATAAAACTCAGAACCGTTTAAATGATCCAAATTAAGCAATTAGTTTTGGATTTATAAACTGGTTTATCTGCCGATTTGATGAAATTTCTATCAATTTTAAGAAAATCAATGAAGTTCGGAGGTAAACCACTCTAATATTCGAAAACTACGTGCTTCATTGGGATGATGTAAACGGTTCTGAGTTCTAATTTATGGTTTCTTACTAATTCCGGATACCATTTTCAAGTCCAAGAATTATTTAAAAAAAATTACATCTAAAAGTAATTTGGTGACAAAACTACTTTTGGTTTTGTTAATGCTTCCTTTGAAAGTATGCAGTTTTGATTCTAAAAAACGACCCGTTCCAAAGATATAGTCCAAAAACTACTCACTGTTCACCTTGAAATAAATAATCTGAAAATACTTTGGAGTGTATCTTTGGAACGGGTTGTCCAATAAAGGCGAGCGATATCTTTTTTAGAATCAAAACTTCATACTTTCAAAGGAAGCATCAATATTTTTTGCAAAGAAGTTGTATTCAAAAAAATAACTCTAGGAATACGCATACATCATTCTAAATATGCGTATTTCAAGATTGATTCCTTGCAATAAGCCTTCTACCTAAAAACTTTTTATGCTGATTTTGAGAATATTAAGAGTAGATTACAAAAAGGTATCAACAAAGTTTTTAGAATAACCCGTTCCAAAGATACACTCCAAAGTATTTTCAGATTATATATTTCAAAGAGAACAGTGAATAGCGTTTGGAATATATCTTTGGAACGGGTTGCATTTTCACTTGTTCATCAGTGAGTTTTCTTAGTGGGTTTGTACTTGACCGCTCTGCTATGCTGCGTTCATGCAATTCGTTTCGCAAATGCTCTTTGATCGATTCCCATTTTAACTATTGGTCTTGCTTCCTCAATTAATACCAAAATCGAATGAATAGTATAAATGCATGGCCTTATATGTCAAATCCAATCCACAAGTGACCAGCTTGCAAGCAGCTTGATTTGCTATCAAATCCACGAGCAGTGCATCTGCCATACGATGATTCAATTACATTAAAAAACTTTGTCCAGAAAAACAAAAAGAAGGAGGCGATGGCAATGCGAGGTAAGTGATTTGTCATCATCTTTCTATCACCACAACAGAGGACTATCGAGGTCATCACCAGAAAGTGTAGACTAAATAACAATGTCCATCCCGTGCCGATTTTCACGAAGTAAACATTAAACAGATGGTCTGAACGGGAGAAATAAGTTCTGGGGTATGGTATAAAATCGCCAATCAATGAGATCAGAAACAGGCTTCCCAGATAGAGAACTATTTTGAGGTGGGTATCGTTTAAGATGGCCTTTTTGCAACCAAATATTATTGTGGTAACGATGATTTCCTTAATTGTCGTTGGTGCAGCGCAGCGGTAGGCCGCTTATCTTTGGCTTCCGCGCTGGATACATCTTGTCCCGACCAGGTCGGAAATTCATATTCGTACTGACAGTAACGGGCGGTCGATTTGATTTTTTTTGTGGCAATTGAGTTAATTTATGTGTTGAAGGTATGTAGTTAGAAATGGTGAGTGTTTTTTGATATTTATATGGTGTCAAAGGTCGCATAGAATTTAAAATTCGGAGTAACAAATGGATTTCAAAAATCGTGACATGGACAGTTCATTGCAGAACAAACTACTGAATCTTGTTTATAACATTTTTATTTAGTAGTCACTTAAAATACAATTATTTTAAAAGAACATAGGTTATTTTCAATCTAAACTAGCAATAGGTATGAGAAAAGTCGATAGTTGGGTATAATAAGCACTCCAAATAAATATCCGCTATATCTTGTTCGGCGATAAGATATGTGAAGGGTGTGGTTCTTTCCAACTTCCCATTTTCATTTTGCAGATTTAGTTTAGTCGATTTTGCAATTGGGTTTGATACAAAAATTAGAATTGAATTTATTTTGAATAATTTGATACAGAAAATGCACAGAAAAACCAGACACTAGAAAAAACCCAAAGCCAAAGAAAAATCAAATAAACAATACAAGAGCTTGACTTTTTTTTTATAAAAAAAATGAAATGTCAAAATTTCACAAGCAATTAATGTGCAGGTCAATTAAATTGAAAACGAAAAGAGTGGAGAATTGTACTAAGAAATCTAGTACAGCTATCCACTAAAATTACACATTTCGTCGTTCAGCAGCGTACTGGAAAACGAAAAGTAGAGCGATATTTGTCGGTCATGATTGTATGGGATTTTTCGTTTCGCATCAGCAGCGTACTAGGCTTTATTGCATCAACCACACTGAAAAAAAAATATTTTAGAAATACGTGATGCTTATGTAATATTTTATTCAACTTGTAAGCACGATGATACTCGTAGCATTGCACTTTTTATTGATAGATATTTGTTTGAATTTATCTGAGGGGGATTTTATTCACTCAAAATTGAAAATAAAAAAAAACTCGACTTCATTCATCAGTTTAAACATCTTTCAATCTGAAATAGTAGGTGTGTTTGGTAACATGAACATTTATACGAATTTGTACGAATTTTCACATTTAGCTGTCAAAAGCCATAAAAAAAAACAAGCTTGGTAAACTTGATGAAAATGTCTAGTTAAAAAACAGGCATAGCTAGAATTGCAGAAAGAAGAAGATATTCACCTCTATCTTTTTCTGCAACACTATTAAGTTGATCAGAATGGAATGTATTCATCTTATCCATCTATTGCTGATAGTTGGAGTAGGATTGAAAACGCAGCCGATGCTCACCAAATTGAAATTGTTGTAACTGTATTTGTTGAAATTCAATCTCGAAAACCAACAAAACGATGATTTATACAGGGTGCGCCAGAGAAACTTACTTATTTGAAAAAATTCCCGCGCGGTGATTTGGGAGGTTAGAGGGTCGAGAGGGGGCGCATCTGGAGGGGGAAGTTCCCAAGTTTGTTTCTCCCTCTAGTCAGTTGCCATCATGCTCTGGTCTAGAGAGCAGTGGTCTAGAGAGCTTCTTTTCTAACGGTCGCTCACAGACTTGTTCCTGGCCGTAATTCGATTCTGTCGTGGGTTAACTCATTTCGGGAGTGTGGAAGTGTCGCTAAACCCAGAAACGGACTTCAACGGACCATCAGAACTCCGGAAAATATCGAAAGAGTGAGGCAGTCAGTTGTGCGTTCTCCCCGGCGTTCGGCTCGCAAACACGCAGCTGCTATGGGAATTTCTGACACCACTGTTCGACGAATTCTCCATGAAGACCTTCAATTTCATCCCTATAAATTGGCTGTTGTGCAAGAATTAACTGAACGCGATTTTGTTGCCCGCGACGCCATTGCCAACATACCGATTGATATGCTGCAAAGAGTGGAGACGAATTTCAAAAATCGACTTCATCAGTGTATGCGCAATGGGGGTCGCCATTTATCCGATGTCATTTTCAAGACTGCATGAAAAAAAAATTGGGATATTGTATTCTTAAATAAAAAAAAAATTAAAACAATAATTGAAGTACTTTTGTTTTTATTGACCTTTCAAATAAGTAAGTTTCTCTGGCGCACCCTGTACAAAAACAAACATGTTGCTGCAAGCAAGGATTATGGTGTTGTTGATCTGGATATTGCTGTTAATGAAAATGTTGTTGTGGAAGTTGATATCGAAGTTGTTAATGATGTTGGGGTTGTCAGTAATGTTGCTCTTGCTGATGATACCAAACCAAATGAGAAAGATGTATGGTCGATGTCAATTAAGGACTTTTAAACATTAAACAGGCTTCTAAACCTTAAAATGCGATTTATTGGTTTCACCAAGCGCTTTTAAATTAAACAAGATTTTAAACACCCTTATAAACTAAATGTCCATTTTTGGATTAAAAGTGTCATTCAATTGTAATCAAATGCAGTTAACAAGTTGATGGATATAGCAGCTGGCATTTTTGTTTTATTTGAGAATTTGTTTCGTAACCTTTAGCCCAGCTACTACAGTTTAGTTTAGTTTAAGTCTATTGCAATAATTACTCAGAGGGATACAATGGCGCAAAATTTTAAACGATTTAGTAAAATGTTAAAGCCACTTTTAGCATTTTACTAAGCTAAAAAGATGATTGAGCTAATTTTGAACGATTTTAACATTTTACTAAAGTTAAAAACACGGAATGGCTACTTTAACTTTTAGCAATTTGCTAAATCCATTTAGAAATCTGATAGTATGTCAGCCTGGCACGCGGGGTGCCCAGGTTCGAGTCCTACTGGTGCACCATTTTTGTTTGTTTTTTTTTGTACATAATGAAGATAAAATGATGAAAATAGAAATAACTTATACCTTTTTAGAGCACATGTTGGGTTTTCATCAACATATAATTAATTTACAACACATAACAACAATAATTGTGTTCATCAAAATTCAAACCCTACAAATGCTCAGCTTTTTGCTTAATTAGCAATTTACTAGTTTAGAAAAGGTTTAAAAATCTTGAAATAGTTATTGAATCAATAACCACTTAGGAAATTGCTAACTAGTAAAATGTTAAGCCCTTAACAATGGGTTGTTTAAAATTTTGCGCCAATATCTTTAAATTTAGAGCAAATATCAGTACATAAAACGATACTATTTTATAAATTATTATTCATTATGTTTGACCAGTTAGATGCTCTACAACATTTCTGAGACACAATATATAAGTCGATGGCTCCCGACAATATTAGAATAAACAGCTTTCAAACAATACGACATTTGCTCCTTCGTCGTAACCTTTTATAACCCTTTTTATATTCATCATGACAGTCGTCGTTGTTTTATATTTTATTATATTATGGCCTTATGACTCACTATTATATTTATCCTCATAGATTAACAGGCGGCGATTAATCCCGTTTTGTAATTTTTCACAAAGTTAAAACTGGTAGACTGTTGGAGTTAAGACTACTTAACCTAACAAACACAGTTACCCTTTGATGGATCCCCGGTCCCAGGGCACCGTCTTGTATATGGGAATGATAAGGCTGATGAATTGTTCACAAACGAATCATCTCTCAATCCGAACCAAACTTAATCAAAACAAGCATGATGCACCAGGGACTTCGCCATTAAATAAAAAAAAAAAAAACAGAATACTAACCGATTTCACTCTTAATTATTCAGGTTGATTTAACCTAAAATCCACATTTTCCTTTCTCTTCTTAAGTAAGGGTTTTCCAATAGGGACGGGTTGATTTTGACAGCTCGTGGCGGCCATATTGTTTCTTTTACTTTCTCTCAAAATATCGTGTTTTAATCAGTCACTAATGACAAATCATCATGGCAAATTACAGCGTCGCGCAACACGTGCAAATGATAAAACTTTATTATCAAAATGGGTCTAGTAGCAACGATGCACGCGTTGCACCTCTTTAGCGATGAGGCCCATATTTGGATAAATGGGTACGTGAATAAGCAAAATTGCTGGATTTGGGACGACACCAATCCACGCGAGATTCACGATGTGCCAATGCATGCAAATAAAGTTACTGTTTTGTTTGGATTTTGGGCTGAAGGCGTCATCGGTCCTAACTTATCTCCCAAAATGATGCTGGTCAGGCCATCACCGTCAAGGTCGGTCGATAATCACCAACTTCTTGTGGCCTGAATTGGATGATATGGACACCGAAGATATATGGTTTCAACAGGATGGTGCTACATGCCACACAGCTCAAGACACAATCGATATTCTGCACGAGCGGTTTCATGACATGGTTATGTCGCGCCGAGGCGACGTAAATTGCCCACCAAATGGTGTGATTTGACCCTTTAAACTTTTTCTTGTGGGGCTTTCTTAAGTCGCAGGTTTATGCGAATAAGCCGCAAACCACCGCGGCCTTCAAAGACAACATATTCGATGTCATCGGTCAAAGTAATCGAAAACTGGACCCTTCGAATGCGCGCCACTCAGCGAAGCCGCGTCGGCCATTTGAACGATTCTATATTTTACACATAATGTCATCTATAGGGCTCTCAAATAAAGATAAAATCTTATTGATATCTCATATACAACATCTTTTATTCAATTTTGAAATCGACCCACCCTTAATGGAAAATCCTTTACATTCCCTCTCTAAGCCACAATCGATCTATTGATATCCTATAACCTAACTTATGTCCCACTTCTTTAAAAGTAAAATATTGATATCTACCCTGTGAAATTAATCTATTGGAATTAATGTTAGACTCTCGGATTTGTCGATTTCAATTTAGCTCTAATTTATTTTCATTTTATCTCACTGTATTCGTACAGTATAATCACTGATTGTGTACACCACTTTCTCAATTGCATACATATTTGCAAATTATCGTTGAAATTTCAAAGAAATTGCTCATGGGAATATTAATTTCTAAATGAAAATTTGAAACATTATTTTAATATTTGAGGAGAGGCTAGTCGGAAATATGCACTTGAAAAAAACTTTTTTTTAAAGAAAAATAATTAAAAATCTTTGTGTTTTTTTAAGACTTCAAGTTTTCAAACTTTGTTCTAACAATGAGTTTTTTTTAATCAACAGATACGAAAGATTGCTGCGCCGTGCGCAAGTAGAAGATTTAAATGAAGTTTCTGGGATCGGATGCCTTTACCAAAGTGGTGTAGATCGTCTGGGCCGACCTGTGATTGTGTTTTGCGGGAAATGGTTCCCAGCTCAAGATATTGACTTAGAAAAGGTATATATTCTCAACCATTCATACTAACATTAAAATTTGTAAATAATTTGATATTTTTTTTACTTGCAGGCACTCTTGTACCTGATAAAACTACTGGATCCAATTGTTAAAAACGATTATGTAATAGCGTACTTCCACACATTAACTTCAACAAACAATTATCCCTCATTGCATTGGCTACGTGAGGTTTACAGTGTACTGCCATACAAGTAAGACGATTTATTACAATATTGTTAATATATTTATTGACCATAATTTATTTTATTTATTTTTAGATACAAGAAAAATTTGAAAGCATTCTATATTGTTCATCCAACATTTTGGACTAAGGTCAGTCTATTTTCATTTCGATTGTGTTTGTATCTATTAAATTATAAATAGTTTCTTTTTGTGTCAGCTTTAGATAGTTGAAAAGATATTTTATGAAGGCATTTCTAAAATATCCATAACTATAAGTTTGTTTGTAATTTAAACAGATCTACTCTACAGATCATCAGTGCTTGACTTAAATACAGATCTACACGATCAGCAATAAAATTCGCTAAACGCATATATAGTTCTGTAGTGCTTTAAAACTTAAGAAGTCCCAAGCACATGCAAATCCTTTTTCCATACTCATTTTTGTATCCATTCTAGTTATAATGGACTTGTGACAAAATGAAGCATTCACATATTGTCTTTGTACACATAAGAGAGTTTTTCAACAAAAAACAAATAAATATACCTATCCCTGCTCCGAAACATATCTTGTTCGGTCAACGCTCGACGGTCGAGACAAGACATGCATGTCAATACCAGTTAAACACCCTTAAAGAAAGGAAAATTAATATGGTCGGTGTGTAATGGCTATTCGATAACAAAATCACTTTTATGTACATAGGCTATATACCTGAATTAAATAAATTAAGATTACGACACTTCTTTTTTTGTCTTATTTTATTGTCATCGCCAGTGATCAAAAATCGGGAAATTGTTATTGTTTGTCTGATGTGGATTAATGGATTTTGATCTCTGGTGACGTCAATAAAATAGGCCAAAAAAAGAAGTATCGTAATCTTGTTTTCGTTGATTCATGTGCTTTATACAACCTTTCATCGCGTTTAGCTTATGTTGCTGCTATGCAACGTTACATAAGGTTGTAAATAACACTGTTTTCGTTTACAGAAATAATAAAGTGAACATAGCCTCGCTATGATGCGTTAATGAATAAGGCTGCATTTGTATAACTTTGTACATTAAGGACAGGGTGGGTAGCGTCAAGTAGACAGCAGTAGGATTGCTGTATTTGTTTTCTTTCTAAAAGTAATATCATTGTTGCCCTAAAGAAAGAACGAGACTAGAGAAATGCCCCAGTGCTCCGTTCTGTCTCCCACTCTCTTCATAAATTATATTGTCTTTGGATGTGTAACTTCCATTTTAATTTCGACACCATTAATGGTGTATCAAAAACCGTGTGCAATGTAATGCTCCAAAAAACTGAAATGCTCAAAAAAAACTCAATACTGTCTTCTTAGGTTAAAGCAAAATCCACACCTCATATCGCTATCCATGAGCTGTATTTACTTTAAAGGAACCGAACAGCTTTCAGTCTTTCAAACACCTTTTGTCGAATGGCCACATTTTCGATCTTGCCGAAAATAGCAAGTGTATGCTTTCTCTGGAGATGCATGAAATTGATCTCCCTTTCTCATCTAGCTTGGTGGATTAAAGCCTTTATGCCTCCACAGTTTGATTTTTTGTAACTATCATATTTTGGCTGGTACTCGAATAACTCACTTGAGTCATTTGGAAAGGATTAAAAAGAGAGTATTACAGAGAGATTAAATGTTAGGCGATAGAAGTGTAACAAAACGATTTGCCTCACTTGAACAAAATGAACACTGTTCCAATATTTTATGTGTTTCATTATTCTATCGTTTTTTTTTTTCTTATAAAAAAAGATCTAGTGCAATTACCAGTTGCGTTCTTCCCCTGAAACAATTCAACCGTAATAATTACTTCTGAATTCTGTGATTGCTCACCAATTTACCCTTGAGCCCAACTTTCGAAAAAATGTCATTCTTTGAACGGAAATTCTCTTTTTAGTTTTACTAGCGAAATTGTTGTTTTTTTTACATGTAATATACTCGTATATTTAAGCTAACACAAATGGTATAAGAAAACACGGCATTAATGTATGTGCTAATAGTTATATATATATTTCTTATATGAGGCATTCTTATATAAAAATGTATGAAATTGTAATACTTTCTTTCATTTACATTAAGTTAGAAATTAATTTTTTTTTGTCAATAAAATCCAGATCAGTAATATTAGCCGTGTTTTATTGGGAAATTTATCCGCCGTAAGTTTATCCGTCGTAGCATTTTACATACAATTCGCTACGGTCGATAAAAAGCTAAAGTAGAAGCTACGGTGGATGGCTGGTTGACGTTCAGTCGAGTCTCGATTCTGATTTTGTTAGTTTTGTTGGTACGATTGATAATTGAATTGAATCTCGATGGATGTGTTCATGGAGTGTTATAATTATTAATTTCATTCGTAAGACAAATCGATAATTTTGATTCTTTTTTTTAATAGTTGGCCAGTTTATATTTCTCAAATGTTAGATAACTCCATTTTTTAATAAATTATAAGCTGTTCTTCTGAAAAGTTTCTGACTTTTACTATTAAAAACTGTATTCTTTGCTCAATTATTTTCTGAAGTACGTCTTAAATTACACCTATATATGCAATTTTACATACCCCTAATGTCAATTAATCAATTTTAACAAATTTTGATATCCATTTTGAAAAAGAAACCAATATTTATCGAATGAATTCCGTTTTACTTTTATTGACTAACCATGCCCAACTTTCGTTTTGTGTTCAATTTGTATTGATAGTTGTAAATAAACGAAGTTTGGTGAAAAAAATCATCTTTTTATTTAGAACTACAAAAAAGCAATTTGAGAAGACAAACCGCATTGGGTGGAACTGCACTATAGAGGAATGCTCTACAGTGCGCCGCAAAATATTTATTTGTATGAAATTCTATGTGCTATAAGGCTAGGCGCGCAAATATGCAACTTTCAGTTTTGCAACAGTTTGGTTGCTAAAGTGAATACCACGGCAGTGCGCGCAAATGCAGTAACAATTCAGTCCACGATTCGAGCAACTTAAAAGTTTGCGAACAAATAAGTTCTTCAGTTTGTATCACACTGAACTATAATGTAACTGCGCGCACATTAAATCAAAATATTGTTTGTGTGATGGTTTATCTCGTTGATTAATTTTTAGTTGCTAACGTGCGCGATCACTAGTGATGAAACTATTTCGTTTCGGAAAAATTGCATGTGAGCACCTAGCTTAAACGCACTAAGCGGCAACTGAACTTCACAAAAGGTGCTTCTTCTTCTGTTTAATGGACGTTGGCCATGGACGGTATTCGCTTCACTACATGGACATGGACTGGGCGTACATTTTTGTGACCCATTGTTTTTTTTCTGGACATGTGCATGGAAATGGCAAACCAAATGTTAACTTCTTGTTCCTTATCCCGCGTATGTTAAGTGCAGTCTGATGAGTGAATATTAAATTGAAAGCAAAACATAATCAGAAAATAAATTTATAAATTGACTTGAAAAATAAAATTCTAGCTATCGATCCCCTCAGAAAATAAATAAAAGCATGAAATTTAAAGGTGACATGTAATGGATTGAACAATTTAAACTACGCTGTAGTGTGCCTTCAAAACCAAGAAAAATTTAAAGGAAACAAGCAAATCTCCGTCAATTTTGTTTCCTCGTGTGAAAGGCATAGAAGATTTTTAAAGCAATGCAAAAATTGTTCTGTGTAAAAAGGGACTTGACCATAGTCTATGAACAAACCTATTCACTTATCATTTCCTTTCTATTGGTGCAAAATGAATGTTGGAATTTAACATTACAAATGGAGATAAAATGAAAACAAGAAATAGGTTTGAAACATAAATTAAATATCGGTACGTTTTTCTACTTTATATTTTATATGAATAAAAGCTAATTATTGGTCATTATTTTGATATTCCCTTAATTTTACTTTGCAAAAGACTCTTTCATTACTTGTGACTGCTGTATAGGGGTACCATTCTTAGAAAAATAAAAAAGCTACGGTCCATGCTACGGTCAATGCGTTTTTTTGGGAATTACTTACGGTACAATGGATAGATTCCCAATAAAACACACCTATTATTCATCAACTGAAAATCTTAGAACTTATACTTCTACACTAAACCTTCAAACAAATTAAATAACCTTGACCTACCTCAATGGCTACTTTCATGCATAATTTTTGGTAATACGGATAAAGTTTAAGTTTATTCCCAGCGCACATAAATAAATAATCATATTTATTTAAGAACTTTTCACTTGATTGATGATTCCAATCCAATCGAGTTTTTGAACTGACATTTTGTCAGTCATTCAAACAAGTCACGGAACGAATATATTTATGTACATACGTAAGAATTATTAGTAGGTAAATTATTTCTTTCACGTATGTATGTGCACGTCATTTCCATTAAGGAACTCATTCATAAAAACGAAAAATTCTTTTAGCCTTGAAGCTAAGTTAAATGGATTGTGGTAAACAAAATTGTTCTATTTATAACATTTTATATTAAAAATAAAAATAGAAACAAATTAAAACTTCCAAACATCTATAAGCCTTATCGATTGGCCTTATAAAGTTATTCAAAGGAAAATACAAAAATTAATGAATATAAAATTAAAATTACGAGTGCTTGATATGTATACAAATGCGCAAGTTCTATTAGAAGAGTAAATACGTAAAATTTATTGTTTTGTTTTCTTTATTCAGAACTGAAACGAATTGATTCCGACTACGAGGAAGTGACAAATCGCGCAAATATATTTCTCTTAGTATGAATCATGGTAAAATGCCTCTGTTTTAAGCCGTTTGAATTCAGAAGAAAATAGTAACTCCTTTCCATTGTGACCAGAACGTGGAGAAATGAAAGACATCACGAATGTATTATCAAGGATATAGTTTTAAAGAAATGGTATTTTGTCGGTCTTTGGTTGTGATATCGATGATGTGTACGAATCTGTATTAAACGGTGCATACACAGCACACTTGTGTCGGTGCACGCAAATGTGTAGAGTGATACGAAAAATCAAAACCACGGGCTTACATCCTTTTGTTATGAGTATAAGCCGCTTATGAGTGTAAGTCACTGGGCACAGTGTTGATCAAATGGGCTATTTAGTATTTATCACCATTTCCCTGACTCGAACTTCGCATTCAGTCCTTAAAATAGATGTATA
The DNA here is from genome assembly GCA_910595825.1 of Philhelius pedissequus. Classification (NCBI taxonomy): domain Eukaryota; kingdom Metazoa; phylum Arthropoda; class Insecta; order Diptera; family Syrphidae; genus Philhelius; species Philhelius pedissequus. Next base: position 37,612,342 of record OU343160.1, read on the forward strand.
AAGGTCTTCACGTTATGCGTGTTATATAACATCCGAGACATTCAATTTTATATTTAGATAAGCCTACATTTGAGCCAAGCCTAAGACACAGATAATTTTGACATTGAGGGAACGCATCCGTCGGAGATAGCATTTTTTTTTATTTATATAATTTTACACCCGCTGAAGGGATTATGAATACCCTTTATATGTTTCTCTTAAGACAGCGCGGGCATACGATGAAAGAAGAGAAAGAAGGATAGGAAAGATGTGTGGCGCGATGTTGAGACTAGAGCTGGTTGTTGTCTCAGATTTATCTCCAGAAATAAATAGTCGTTAAAGGACTAATAGGATTTAGAAAATGAAGCTGTAGACCTAGCTGGTTAGAGATAGCACAATCTACAACAACACTTCGTTGTTTATACTAGTAATGTTGCCGATGTGACAACGTTGGCCTAAAATAGTTTTTTTTTTTGCTTTGTAAATCTAAGTGTATACGACTGGAAGCTCTTCCAATATTGGCAGATTTTTGGCAAAAAAATGTATCCGATTTTTTATCAACCATGTAAACATTTAATTTTATCTGTAAAAATTGACAGAAAAATAATTGGCAGCCAATCGTCTGCCAATTTTCTACCAAAAAATTTTCAGACTTCTTCCAATTGTTTGCACTCGTCTAAACACACAATATTTCTTATTTTCAAATAATTGGACGATTATCTGCCAATCAAAAATTGGATGATGTTCTTGCCAACAACAACATTGGCAGATAACAACAAAATTAATTTATTTACTTTCGAAAAAGAGTTATTGTTTAAGGAACGAAAATGCATGCGGAAATAAATAAGAAGCTGCTAGTCACCGTCGGTCAATATAGCAAAGAAGCAGTTTTATAAAAAGAATGTCGAAAATAATTGGATTGTAACGATTGCGCTCTTCATATTTTTTTTCACTTTTTTGTATGTTTTATTATATTTTATAAATGTTTTTTTTTTCTTCACAACTAGCTACTTTCACAAATATTTCACTTCTAAAATGGAGCTTCATATTCTCTATCATCCGTCAAGAAAATTATCTTCCAATAATTCTACCAATTTTTTTGTTTTCTAAAGTCTTTCAACCGTGAACACAGACAATTTTTAATTGGAAGACACAAAATTGGCTGCCGATTTTCTACCAATAAATTGTCTAATTATTGGATAAAATGAACCAACCGTATACACTGACAATTTTCAGTTGATAGAAAATTGGCAATTGTCAGCTTATGGGTTGCAATTGGAAGACTTTTGACAGTTCGGCCAATATTGGAAGATCGTCCAATAGTGTACACTTATCTAAACTGTCGGTTAATAACTTTTCATGTATAGAATTTTGTAGACCAAAATGTAGACTTAATCTTATATACACTAAATTTTGTTTTATCAAAATCATTAGTCCCGTTTTCGAGATAATTAAGATTCTTGGTACAAATAATTGTTTGGTATGTACCGTTAGTTTTGGACCTAAAAAAGATTAGAAAAAAGAATCCAGCCAATCTAAGAATATAAGACGCTTAAGTATCAAGAAAATCATTTCAGTCTATTAGGCTAAAAATCGACATAGAGACAAGCAGGCAGTCCGAATTCGGTACCCACTTTTTTGTATTCACCTAACAAAAAACATAGTAGAAACGAATATAATTTCACGTTATACTTTTCATCCAAACACCTTATAAAATGGGTACATTCAAAAATAGAACCACAGCTATCCGGATAGGTTGGCGTTGTTGTAATCCCTTGTAAGAACACGTCTGATGACAAAACAACTGCTGCCAAAACAAATTGTTCACATCTTAAACTATATATTGAGTTCAGTTCAAGGTATAAACAACTGCAGTGAAACCGAATCATTTTTGTAGAACTCAAATTCTAAAGTAGATTAAACTTGCACAGTGCAACTAGGAGTATGCTGACTATCTGATACATAAATATATATTATAAAATAATTTACTTATGTTTATTTTTCACATAATTATCTTCTGTGTTAATATTTTACTATTATTACATTCAAGAAATCAATAAATTTATTTCAGATGATGACGTGGTGGTTCACAACATTTATGGCTCCTGCAATCAAAGCAAAAGTTCACTCCTTACCTGGTGTTGAGCACTTGTACTCTGCTATCTCTAAAGATCAGCTAGAAATTCCCGCATATATTACCGAATACGATATGGCTGTAAGTTAAAAACAAAATGATAAATGCATTACATTTATATCTAATATTTTTTATTTTTATTTTTATTTTTTTTAGACAAATGGACTACACTATTTTACTCCTGTTCAAACGCCCACATAGACCACACTACTTGTTTGAAAAAATTAACAAATGAAAATTATTATTTAAACTTTAAGTCAATAATCTATTTCGTACTTATTATCTATATATTATTATTATGTTTGTATTAATGTTATTTTTCTTAAACTTTAATTTTAGTTATTCAATATAGCTTAACACAAAAAAAATAATACCTAATCTACTAATTGGATATACAAATAAATTTATTTAAAACTTTAAAAGGTAAACAATTATGCTTCTAGAAACAGTGAATACCAATAGATTATGTAGGTGATAAATCATTCTTATGATGGTAGAGAGTACATACTAATTAAAAATGAAATCGTTATATAAAAATTTAAAAGAAAAAATAATGAAAAAAAAATTGTTATTGCAAAATACGAATCCATACAATCGAATTGAGATTAAAAAAAAAACACGTTATATCGTGGAAAAAGTTAACAAAACAAACAAATCAATGGCGATATTATTCGAAAAATTAACACTCCCAACTAGACAAGAAACACACTCCCAATCATCTTTGATCTTTCTGAAACGAGAACTTCGGCTCTTCATTTCAATTGCTTACATGTAAATTTAATAAAACATAACATTGCAATCACAACAATCTCTGAATGATCAATTACCGCAGTAACACTCAGGGCGATTGTTTTTTTTTTCTTATATAATAAAAATGCTTAACAAAATCAATACAATACAAAAATATGTTGACCTATATTTACAAGCGGCGTATATTAAAAAATAAATTAAATAAAACAAAAATGTAATGCAATTGAAATTTAAAAAAAAAATTAATTTATATTTTATACAAGACCATGCTACGGTAGAACATAGACAGAATAACCCAAATATTTATTCTTACATATCGTCATTTTTGTTACAAAGCCACATCAGTATAACTGAAACTGAAATCCTCCTCATCATTTTCCTATCTATAGAACTGTAGTGTCAAACTATACATACTTACACTATCCATTCAGGTTTTTCGTTAAGCCCAATTAACAAACTAACTTCGAAATGGGAAGTCTTATTGGGAACTTGGAAAAACTTGAAATAAAATATTTTAAACCAATATTCCTATTTTTGTTGTGAATACGACTCGGATAATTATAACTACTCGGATAAAAACGAGGTTCAAGGAGCTTTTGAAAGAATTGTAAAGGTAATTAATCAGACCAACAAATTTTAATGCTGAACATTTTATTAATTTCAATAATAGCATATTCCCTTAGTCCGAACGTAATTTTAATTTGTATACTATATGTACATATGTATATGCTAAACACTTATTTCATACCAACATTGAGGAGGGCAAACGAACCCTTCTCATTTTTACCCAATAATGTTCGAGTATATATATTTTTTAAGGGATTTTGGATTTTAATTTTAGCACGTACATATGTAAAGTCTTATAATCTTGTTATATTTTTAACCAAGTAAAACTAATTTAGCGTGCCAAGTCAATAAAATAAAAAATATAAAAATAAAAAGAAATTATTTTAAATTTCATTTAAATTCCTAATATTTCTATAAAATTTTGGTTAAACGTAATTAGTGAAGAAAAGTAACATTTTTGAATTTAGCATTCGATTTAGCCAATTTATCTATTTAATAAAACAAAAAATAAAAACAATGCAAATAAACAAATATGATTATTACGAAATTGGCCTTAAATAGAAATATTATGAAAGCATAAAATAAATATAGATACAAAAATCCCAACGTTAATACACAAAAACAAGAATAAAAAAAATATAATAGAAACACACAAAAAATAAATAAAAATAAACATAGAATAACCTTAATTTATCGATAATGAATTTATTGTTGCATACTATTAAATGGTAGTAATGAATCGTTCCACCAAGTATTAAATAAAAACAATAAAAAATATCGTGAATAAAAAAATAAAGTTACTATATTTGCATTGAACATACAAAATTGTACTATTATAGTTCTCTCATAAAAAAATATATTGTATAATATTTTCTCTCATTTAAAAAACAAACTAAAAAAAAACATTTTTAATCGTCTCACAAAAATTAAAAAGTAGTTGTTGATAATTATTTTGTTAAAATTAAGTTTTGTTATTTCGAAAAAAGAAAAAAAAACTAACCTTAAAGGATTTTTTTCTGACAAAAAAATTAAATTTCGAATGTAAGAAATATATTTTTTAGTTGTTTTTTCTCTAGAAAACTTTAAAGCAGTGTTTTTTAATTAAATTATGCCATTTTGCACATTTTCATACTATTATTCTGCGTACCTAGATAAAATGTGTTTAACAAAATTAATTAATTGAAAGTAAAATTAAAAAAAAAAAAAACGAAAAATACTTGATGATAGAATGCTGAAAGTACTAGCAAAAGTCTATAAGAAATTGTTATGTTTTCCCCCCTTTTACTCTAGCGTAGGTTGTCGATATAATATTAATAATAATGAAATATAAAAGAAAATCATTGTTTTTGTATATATATACAATTTAATAATAAAATAAACAATTTATAATTCGGTTGCGGAAGTTATTCATTTTGTTTTAATTTTTTATGCGTATCGAAAGATATATATTGGTAAGTTTTATTTTTCCATATCCCGTCTAAGCCGTAGATACTAAATTTTTTTCATCGAAAAAAATAACTGTGTTCCAAAAATCTGCTTCTTAAATTCATTGGTTTTTCCAAACAAAAAAAAAACGCTTTTGGCGACTATCTTACTTACAAAAGGTTTCTTTCTAATGTTTCGATCATGATAACCGCATTATCCACGGCTCAGGTGGACGCTGCAAAGTTTGCAGAAAGAAAACACAGAGCTTTATCCATCGATTATGTCGGACCGGTGTGTCGGTAATTTAGTGTTTATAGATTATTTGAAGAAAAGTTTCAACTATTTGAATATCCTAAAGAACAACCAAAAGGAAAGTTCCATAAAATTGTGTATGTGTAAGGGTTTGTCTTCCAGCAAGACAATAAGCCTTCTAAACATACCTCACATGTTGTCAAAGAATGGCTGCAGCACAACGTTCCAACCCATCTCAAATCACATCCGCAGTCACCTGACTTAAATGTCATTGAACATTAATGGGAGTATCTTGATCGACAAGTAAGAAAACATAAGATTAGAATGAATGATTATTTAAAACGTATTCCCAAGATGGGTCGCAAAACTACATTAATTTAATATCTTCTCGTATGAAGGCAGCTATTAAGTCCAAAGGGTACCCACCGAAATACTAAATCAATAAGCTGCTCAAAATAAAAGTTAAGAATACAAGGTTTATTTGAACTGCTTACTTAAGCTAGTATTAGACGGTCCTTGTAATGTGTCATTGCCGTGACACTCTGACGACACAACAAAGTAGGTCCTACCACCGTCATTGCCGTGACAAATGTAAACGTGTCATGGCTAGCTACAATGACTATCACACGAATGACACATGTCTGTCATTGTTGTCCCAAAATATAATGAACGTCAAAGTGTGTCACGGTGATATTTGTGTCTCGGTGTCACTGCAATGACATGCAAAACAATGACTATCACACGACTTGACAACTCTCAAACAACTGATCATTGGAGGTGAGCCTAATCCGCAATAACATCTTTCATTTTTAGCAGTGACGATCACACGGTGTCGATCAATCGAGTCATTGTGTCTTGGTTGTTAAGGAAAAGCTTATTTTTCTAGAAAACGACTCCAACGGTTTTGATACAAAATTTTGAGAATTGATGCGCATTTAATCAGAACAAAATTTACGGTATTTGCCCAAGAATTCAAATGTCATGTTTTTTCCCCTAGAACTATAACTATAACATTTTTTAAAACGCCACATATATATAATTACCTACCCACCTATATCCTTCACTTTCATTATATACATATAATGTCCATATTTATATACCTAGGTTCCATCTATGTAGGTAGGTACAAATAACCCTCCTAATTTACATAATTAAAATCAATCAACCTATGTAACTATGCCCCACCGTGACAAACAATGACATGGCAGAAATGTCTGCGTGTCAAGGACACAGTCCTTGCAGCGACAGGCAACGTGTCACGGTGTCCCATCAACAATGAAAGGGGTATCACACGGTCACGGCAATTTGTCATTGCAATGGCCTAAAAGTGACGTGTCACGGTGCCTGTCATTGTTTTTGTCAGGGCAATGACATGCAAAACAATAACGATCACACGACGTGACACTTTTAGGACAGACAACTACGTCATAGTGACGTCAGAGTGTCACGGCAATGACATTACAAGGACCGTCTAATACTAGCTTTACTCTTGTGATATGAAATTTTTGCTGCTTTTATTTTTTTAAACCCATTATTTCTTAAGTTTATTTTTATAGTTTTATTTAAAAATTACTATTTAGTTCAAAATATATTTATAAATTAAATAAAAATTATTCAATTTTTTTAATGTAGCTTGAAGGAAATTATCAACAAATTTAGAGGTGCTTGGTTACTTTTGTGATTAACTGTATTTTCGAAAAAAAAAAAAATAACAAATTACAACGGACAGACTATCACCTTTGAATAGTTCTTCTATATCGTTATTATAAAATTATCAGAAAGATAATAATCGTACATATTATCTTTCTTAAATCTTATGCTTTATTGATTTGATAACACGCACCGAGCATATTTCAGACAAAACTACACAAAACTGCGCATTTATGTGATATTTTAAGGATCAGTTACTCCCTCGTAATTTTGTTAGTGTGTAATAGTTTTGGGCTTAATTTATAGCGAATATATATTATATATATATATATATAATACATATTTAATAGCTGTCTTTTATTATCACTGTAGAAGTACCCATTTCTTCGTTCGTTATACAACAATAACACCGAATTCAGGCTTCTATCTGAGTTTCCAATATTAGTGTCATGTCAAACGAGGGCGGGTCAATAATTCCGTGACTTTTTGAATTTCTGATCTTTACTGAAACAGCAACACTGCTTCTGTCAACAGACATCTGTCAGTTGACTCCTGTCAAAATTTAAACTTGCTGCGTCAGTTAGTTTGTGTTTGACAGCTATTTTTATCAGACTACTCACTAATTTGAGGAGAAAATGGAAAAAAGTGAATTTCGTGTGCTTATTAAGCATTATTTCTTGCGAAAAAAAACCATTACCGAGACCAGGGCTAAGCTTGATAAATACTATGGGGACTCTGCACCATCGATTTCAATGGTAAAAAAGTGGTTTACTGAATTTCGTTGTGGCCGTACAAGCACTGAAGATGCCGAACGTCCTGGACGCCCAGTTGAGGTCTCTACACCCGAAACAATCGAAAAAATTCACGATATGGTGTTGGCCGACCGAAGATTGAAAGTGCGAGAGTGGTTTCAATTTTGAATGATCACTTGGGCATGAGAAAGCTTTCCGAAAGATGGGTGCCGCGTTTGCTCACAGTCGACCACAAACGCAATCGTGTAACAACTTCACAGGAAGGTTTGGCGTTGTTTAATCGCAATATGGAGGAGTTTTTGCGCCGTTTTGTAACCGTGGACGAAACATGGATCCATCACAACACACCAGAGACCAAACAACAGTCAAAACAGTGGGTTTCTAAGGGTGAATCGGCGCCAAAGAAGGCCAAGTTGGGTTTGTCAGCCAATAAAGTTATGGCGACTGTTTTTTGGAATGCAAGCGGGATAATCCACATTGACTACCTTCAAAAGGGAAGAACAATCAATGGGGAATATTATGCCAACTTATTGGACCGATTCAATGACGATTTGAAAAAAAACCGACATCATTTGGCCAAGAAAAAAGTTCTTTTCCACCAAGACAATGCAAGGGTGCACACATGTGCAGTTGCCATGGTAAAAATCCATGAATTGGGCTATGAATTGCTCCCTCATCCACCCTATTCTCCAGATTTGGCTCCGAGCGACTACTTCTTGTTCCCAAACCTGAAGAAATGGCTTGGTGGAAAAAGATTTGACTCCAATGATGAAGTCATCTCGTAAACCAAGGCCTATTTTGAGGACCTCGACAAATCATTTTTTTTGGATAAAAAAATTGGAGAAGCGTTGGACAAAGTGTATAGAGCTCAAGAGAGACTACGTTGAAAAATAAAATTATTTTTTTATCAAAAAATCTGTTTTATTCCAAAAGTCACGGACTTATTGACCCGCCCTCGTATTTAAGTAAAAACTCACTGTTTGGCAGGGTACCTACAGTCAGTTCCTACAGAGAAAATGAATTTTTGATACTAAGTTTTTTTTGTTACAACAACGTTTCCACTTAGATTTTATAACAGAATTAAAATGGTTTACAGTAGGGTAAGTGGTGATGGCTTTTTTTCCATTTAAGCTAAAAAGGCACAGTTACATAATAACTTTATTAGCATGGAAAAACGTCTGACTAGTTTGGCGGGTCGGTAGTGATAGACAAGTTTTTATGATCTGGCGAAGATTTCGCCGCTGTAGGGTTACCAGGGATTTTTTAAATTTTAAATATTTGATCATAATTTCAAGTTTAAAATATTGGGTATTTTCCAAATTTGAAATGAATGTTTGAAGAATGCATGCCAGACGGTTCCAGATACTTATAAAAGGAATTTTTAGTTGGGGTGTATCAAAACAAGTGTATGGAAAACTTTTTTTTAAGTTAATTTATAAAAAAAACATGACAAACAATTGGGAAATGGATTACGTTATTAACATGAGAATGAATTTTGCAAACAAAATAGCAATATTAAAGTCACCAATTTCCCCCAAATAGATTACTTGGCTATATTGATATTTGTCAAACACCTACAGTGGGGCGTTTCGTCTGGCAGACACATTGAGGATGACAAACTAAGTTTGAGACATTATCCCCTTAAACATATCAACAAATCAGCTTTGATAAAATAACGTAGTTGAGTATGCACTGTTAAAACTGCATATCTCCGAAAAGCCCCAGTCATGAAAATTCGGAATGTCCATTCGTTCTTATCTACTTTGGTATCTATTCACAGAAAAAAATTCAGCTATGATAAAAAGACGTAAGTCTGCCGGCCATAGGATATTGGTCTATTATTATTTATCTTAAATATCACTTTTATTTACGTAAATACATAAATAGAGTACATATTCAAAAAAGAAACTAGTACCTACTTATTTGCCGTAAGTAGATTTTAAAATAACTGATTTTTCGTGCACAAATGTTTTCAAAAACAGTGTTATGGTTATTTGTAATATACAATTTGTAATATAAAATGAAAATCAATTAAATTAAATTTTGTTTTTTTTTTTTATATTTTATTTAAGTAGCGATTGCACGGCTCAGCGAACAAACATAAACATCCGTTGCATGTCGATAAAATATCAGAATAAGTTAATGTTATATTCTCTTTCCGCAAAAAGGTACTATTAAGATCTTTTAACGGAAGGAAAAATTCTTGCGAATGAAAAGAACGTTTATTATTTTGTTTTATTTTAAAATTATAAACCAAAAAAGGCAATTGTGGTGGCTGTGGCGCGATAGTTGTGTGTTCGCCTGTCAACCCCTCATGGTCACAGGTTCGATTCCTGACGTAGTCTATGTCTTCTTATTTTTCTATTAAAAACCAATTCTAAAAATAAATGTCATACAATGAGTTGCTGGTTTACTCATTACATGCTGTTTAGGCATAGAACTAACAACATGTGATTGAGTAAAACTAGTATACCGATAAAATATGACAAAAAGAATTAAAAAATTAATGCGAATTATAAGGGAGATCTATAAATAAGACACGGAAATTTCTCCGCATTAGTTCAGCCGCCATCCCTGGAGATAAAATCTGAGACAACAACCACCTACAGTCTCCGAATATCGCGCCACACATCTTTCCTATCATTCTTTCTCTTCCTTAACCTCACCACCACGTCCGCGCTGTGTTGAAACATTTAAAGGGTATTCATAATCCCTTGAGCGCGCGTAGATTATAAAAAAAAAAAAAAAAAAATGTATTAAACTCTGGGCAGCAAAGGTTGTGTGCGTCAACTATAAGGTTTTTAAGCTGCATGAGAAGTTTCGATGGTTGTTGTTTATGGTTTGACAGTGGAGAATGTCAAATTCTGTTGGCATTTCTGTTCAGTGAGGTTTGGAAATTCCTCATAAATCTTTTAACGCCGGAACAACACTTCCAAATTGTGGAAATTTATACTTTGAAACAAATAAATCTGTTCACGAAAATAAATAGAGCCGAAGATGAACATTCGAACATCCGAAGAATTGTGTTTAGTGGTTAAATTGCTTCGTCAATAAGCAAAATTACCCTATGTGGAACGAAGATAATCCTGAAGCCATTAACGAATCACCATTATATCAATTAAAATTGACTCTGGCGGCATCATCGGTCCATATTTCCTTCTTAAATTATGAAGGAGCTGCCGTTACGGTGAATGGCGAGCCATGCAAATTGATTTTGTTCTCCAAAAATGAATCAGCTAAACATCCACGACATTTTGGTTTCAAATTCAACAAGACGGCGCAACTTGTCATACAGCGCACTTAACCATAAATTTATATTTAAAATCAACTTGGTGACAGCTTTATTTCCAGAAGTGGTCCTGTTTCCACTACTTTTTGTTAGGTATGTTGGTTTAAACTGATAAACCACAACTCCTGAAGCATTGGCACCAACTATTTAAGCGACCATTGACGCCATACGGCTAGATTTATTTTTTTTTGGAAAAAGCAGTCAAAAATTTGACTGATGGAATCGAATATGTAACTTGTAGCTGCGGCGGATATATGCCGGAAATTATATTTAAAAAACAAATGTCATGAAATTATATACGAGATTATAATAATAAATAATCCATTCCAACAATATTTCTGTCTCGTATTAATACCATAAATTGTGTTCTGATTAAATGATAGCTAGTACCAATTCTCAAAAGTTTGTATTAAAACCATTGGAGCCGTTTTCTAGAAAAATAAGCTTTTCCTTAAAGCTAGTATTAGACGGTCCTTGTAATGTGTCATTGTCGTGACACTCTGACGTCACTATGACGTAGTTGTCTGTCCTAAAAGTGTCACGTCGTGTGATCGTCATTGTTTTGCATGTCATTGCCGTGACAAAAACAATGACAAGCACCGTGACACGTCACTTTTTGGTAATTGCAATGACAAATTGCCGTGACCGTGTGATAGCCCTTTCATTGTTGATGGGACACCGTGACACGTAGCCTGTCGCTGCAAGGACGGTGTCCCAACCGTGACACGGCAGGAATTTCTGCATGCCATTATTTGTCACGGTTGGACATAGTTACATAGGTACATACCTACAAATGTATATTTAAATAGATTTTAATTATGTAAATTACATAAATGGAACCTAGGTATGTAAATATGGGCATATATAATGAAAGTGAAGTATTTAGGTGGGTAGGTAATTATATATATGTGACGGTTGCACAAATGTTATATTATAGTTTGAGGGGAAAAAAGATGCCATTTGAATTCTAGGGCAAATACCGTAAATTTTTCTGATTGATAGCTAGTACCAATTCTCTGAAATTTTGTATCAAAATCGTTGGAGCTGTTTTTCAAAAAAATTAGCTTTTCCTTAACAACCAAGACACAATGACTCGATTGATTGACGCCGTGTGATCGTCACTGCTAAAAATAATAAATGTCATTGCAGTTTAGGCTCACCTCCAATGATCAGCTGTTTGAGAATTGTCACGTCGTGTGATAGTCATTGTTTTGCATGTCATTGCCGTGACACCGAGACACAAATATCACCGTGACACACTTTGACGTTCATTGTATTTTGGGACAACAATGACAATGATGTGTCATTCGTGTGATAGTCATTGTAGCTAGCCATGACACGATTACCTTTGTCACGGCAATGACGGTGATAGGACCTATTTTCTTGTGACGTCAGGGTGTCACATCAATGACAAATTATAAGGACCGTCTAATACTAGCTTAACAACCAAGACACAATGACTCAATTGATCGACGCCCGCCGTGTGATCGTCATTGCTAAAAATGATAAATGTCATTGCAGATTAGAGGATTATGGCCTTTTCAATTGGCCGTCCGGAACACGTTCCTCCAATAAAACACCCAGAAACAATTTGACTGATTCTGAATTCTATGTATCACTGTGTTTGTGAAAATTAAATTTAAAAAAAATCTCATCGGCTGCAAAGAATTTCCAAACACTTGATTTAAATTTAGATACACATTTTCTTGTATCAGTAATAATTAACTTGCTTCTGTTTATGTTATTTTACCAGAAAAGTAGATTAAATTTAATAAACTCATCCAAATTACACAAAACAAATCAAACCGACGATTTTGACATTTTAATTATGTGAGTGTATTAGTGATTCTGTTTTCGATTCTGAAATAAAATCCAGAATCGTTTTCTGTTCTGTTTAGAGTCAACTGTCATTTTGTGGGGGTCAGAACAGTTCTGGACGGCCAATCGAAGAGGCCATTAGACTCACCTCCAATGATTAGTTGTATGAGAGTTGTCACGTCGTGTGATAGTCATTTTTTTGCATGTCATTGCCGCGACACCGAGACACACTTTGACGTTCATTTCATTTTGGGACAACAATGACAGACATGTGTCATTTGTGTGATAGTCATTGTAGCTAGCCATGATACGATTATCTTTGTCACGGCAATGACGGTGTTAGGACCTATTTCGTTGTGACGTCAGAGTGTCACGGCAATGGCACATTACAGGGACCGTCTAATACTAGCTTTACTCTTCTCCAATGCGATTGTAGGATTCATAAGCCTGATTAGTTTTGTTTATCATACCCGCATTCTGCTTCTCCCCTATCCTGGAGTATACTCCTAAATATCCAATTAAAGCAAACCTTGGGTCTTTTTATCAAGCGATTTGTTTCTTGTTTGAAGATCTTCACCTTTTTAATCGTTTTCGACTCTGCATTTTATTGATATAATCTCTCGAAATACGTACAATACAGTAATACGTGTATACTTGTAAAATTGAATTACTGCGGTATGCTATTTCAAGGACTTTAATGAAATAGTCAAAGATATCTAAAGGTTCATATTTGAAGTCATTTTCATTAAAAGAAGAGAAGTAAAGAGATGATTTAACTCATTAGCCGTATTTGAGAAAGTTTATCTTGACAAGTTTAGTGTCCAATTATACTAACTCTAACTCTCAAAACCTGTCAATAAGTAATATTGCTTTCAAGTTTAAGGAACAATAAACAACCTTTTAACTCAGATTAAATCGTCTGGCCTTGGGTCTGTTTTATCAGCTGAATCGTTTGTTACCATTTCACCATTGTTTTTTATCCACATCGCAAAATTATTCATTTGATTTGTTTTTATAATATTTTTTTTTTTGCCAATTTATCATACTTAGGGCAAACAAAAAAGTAAAATAATTTTCTAGAAAATATCATGCGATTTACTTTGAATGACTTGAAGTTCACATGATTCATTCAACACGTACGTTAATTTATTCGTCGCATCGATGATGCAATTCAGCATCAGTTCTTCTAAAATGTATACCTACATATACATTTTTCTAATGTCAAGTAGAAGATAACATGCTAACAACGTAATAGTTTATTCACTATAATTGTAAGCTTGAATAAATCTAATTCAACTGGACGCGAGTAGCGAGCATGTGAACTTCACAAATTCAAATCGTCACAATCACAATATGTTTTGCTTTGAGATTTTATTTATTAACAAGTACAGGCAAGTACATAAAGTACAAATGGAATTTTCGCTTCCAATAATATAATTAATTAAACTTGCTAAATACTGACCCAGATTTAGTTCTCTATTTTCGATTTTTAAGTCGCGGAAGTTCTCTTAGGGCTGTGCTATGATCGTGTTGATATTGAAACGAATAGTAAAAGAAAGAGTTGAAAACATTGTTGTGTTTGCATAAGAAGTATCGAATGAGGGCTCGAGATGTCTTGAACTAGAAACTAATTCAAACAAAAAAAAATCGAGCTCAATAGAGGACCCAATTATAGATAGGTACTTAACAGTAAAGTTAGTGCATTAGTAATTATTATTAATTTAAATAAAATATGGTTTATATCGAACCGTCTACTAATCGACGTAAAAGAAAAATTCAAACAATTATCGTCGGAGTGTACGTTTACGGTGGACCGATTATTGGAATTTTGCTATTGATGTGGTGCACAAAAACATTGGTGAGTTTTTTTTTTAGCAAATATTTTTTTCTTTTGCTTTTAAATTTTACATAATGTCTTAAAGTAAGTGCTAATTATTCAATAATTGAAGAAAAAAAAACAAACTGTTCGGTTAGAAGCATTTATTATAAAAAGATGATAATATGATTAAACGTAATGAGCTGTTAGAATTGATCAGCTATTATTTTAGTGTAGGCATGCATGCATTATATAATATGCACATTATATTATGGTAATTCGAATAAGATGTGAAAAAAGTTAAAGTTGGAAAAAAAAAGTTTTATTTTTAAGACTTTTTGAAAAAAAATTTAAAAACGCCAATTCATAGGTATTCAACAAATTAAATTTTTTTTTTAAAGACTTAAAATATTGGTACGCAGTATAAATTGGGCAACCCAAACCTATATATGTGTGAAATTTCGAAAAAATCGGTTAAGCCATTTATGAGATAGTCGAAATAAAAAAAACGGTCCTATGGAAAGTACCGTTAATAGACATTTTTTCATTTTTTTTCAACCATATGATATGGTCGTACCTAAAAAGTCGCACTGATTTTTTTTAATCAAAATCGTAAGAGCCGTTTCTAAGGATTTAACGTAACGGTTATACGGCAGGTACCGTTATTTTTTGAGGTAAAAACCTCTATATACCAAGTTTGAAGCAATTCGGCCCACCCGTTTGGGCTGTAGGTGTCTATACATATATACAGACAAACTGACTGACATACAGGTTTTGTTTTTTTAACCATTAGTCAGGTATTACACAGCGCGTGACTGAAATGCGCAAGCCTTGGTTATTTTCTTTTGAACTCCTATTCGGTAACGCGCGTGTTATTACACGAAGCCTTTTTCTCATTTTTAGTACTGCGTGTTTATTTGACAGATATCTTTCATTTTATCTTCTTTTCCCAGTGCAGATATTGAACAAAAAATATTTTTTAAAAGAAAAATGTAAAGAAATGATAATCGTATTTACATGTATAGGTATTCCGGATGACAAAGTCCCCTTTCACACAAGGAAACTGAGTTGCCGGCAACTGGGAGTGTTTGGGCAGAAGGGCAAGAAGTAAGGGGAATGAAAAAAATCTCCCCGGTCAACGATTTGAAGAGATTTTTTTGATGTTATGCTTTGAATTCCAATTAGCCCAACAAAATCTTCACAGTTTCCTCCTCAGTTTCTCGGTGGGAGTTTCTTCATGTGAAAGCTACAAGGCAATTAAAGGAAAACGCCAAAAAAAATCTCCAGCAACTGGTTTTCCTGTGTGAAAGGGGACAAAGACAAGGATTGTAGAGAATAGGGTTCATTTGGTAATTTAAAATAAGCTGAGAAGTTTTTTTTTGCTCCATTTAAATTCGTAATTTTTTCAATTTTTACTTGCGATTATAAATACATACATACATATGTAGGTACTATAAAGCAAGTTATGCATTCGTAAGTAAACAAAATTTAACAATCACACATGACATTACGATAATAGAGAGCACCTATAAAGTGCGTCCCGTAATTTCGTCTGTCTGTCTGTCCTCTGTCGGTTTGTCTGTCTGAATGTCTAACTGTCCTCGAGTCTACAAAAAACAAAAGTACATCCCATACAAATGTTAAAAAATCCGTCAAGAATGTATTGTATAATGTATTATAGATATACATATAATGTTTTTTTATTTTCTCGAAAACGGCTCCAAGATTTTTTATAAAAAAATGTGTGTGTTCCTATACAGTCTACGACTTACAGTCCACTTATAATTATAAAAATATTTTATTTTACGTACGTATTAATGGTACTCCCAATAGAACCACTTTTCATATTTTCGACTTTCTCACTATTGGATAAACCGATTAAAACAATTTAATTTATTTTAATTTTTACGCAAATGCTCCTTAAAAGTGTTAATAAAACTGCATACTCAAATTTAATAAAAAAATCGATTTTTAAAAAATATATAAGTTTATTTTTCAAAATCGATTTTTCAAAAACCAGTTACTGATGTTTTTTTGAGATTTAAATTTTATATGTATTATATTAATACTATGGTCAAAATGGTGTTCCAATTTTTTTTTTCTAAAAACGTTTTTAAAATTTTATACATAAAAAATAATTTTTTTAAAAACCAGCTCCAACGATTTTTGATTTTTTTGTGTATACATTCCTATTTATCCAGGAATTCAAATGAGGTGCACAAAACTCCGCGGGCGTAAGTCCAAAATCGAATTTTGATGCAACATAAGTGCAAAAAAAAAATTTGACTTTTGCCCCATTTGACATATTTTGTTTGAAGCAAATACTGTATCTACCTATTACGTGCTGAAACTTTTCCTAATCCAAGTGTCAATTAGAAGAAATTCAGATGATATTAAAAACAGGTTTAAACGGTTTTTTCTTAGATAATTACTAGCAGGGCTGTCATATGGATATGTCATGAACTCAGCCCTATGTCATGTGGCTAGAAAACCAAAGGTTGTTAAAACATCGCCGATCTCTTAAAAGCTTAACTCGCATGCATCGCCGGAAGAAAATATAAATTTTCGAAATAAATCGAAAATAAATTTAAATCCAAAGAAACTTTGCATATACACCCAAACTGGACCCCACCCCAAATCATATAATTGGGCCAAGCAGAATGGTTGCTGGGGGTCAGCATTCTATCAAAATGGGACAAAAAAAGACATATGTATATCCTTAACTTTCATTATTATTTGTACACATTTACATAACTAGGTTCCATCTATGTTGGTAAGATAGGTTCATATTACCCTCCTAACTTACATAATTAACATCAATTTAAATATACATTAATTGTAGGTAGGTACAAGGTACCTATGTAACTATTCCTTGATTCATCCATTCAACAATTCATTATACTAAGAATCAAGGTAATCTTACCTGCATCGGCTTTAAACATACATATTGATAACTATACTACGTACCTACTAAAAGCTTTATCTGCAATACATTTTTTTTTAGAAAAAAAGGTGAAATTTATTTTCGCAAAAACGGCAAAAAAAATCAAAAAATCAGGTTAATGAAGGCAAAAGGTACATTTTGGGATTTTTTTTCGGAAAAAATGGTTATATTTATTTGGTACGTAGTAGAACCATTTTTTTTTGTTTCCGATTTTATGGATTTGATTTGTTTCAATTTTTATATGGAAAAGCTCAGAAGCAGGTAAAACAGTATTGCAAACCAAAATTATTCAAAAATTTTAAATCAAAGAAAAACTGAAAATTTTCAAAACGACTTAATGGATTTCTTCGAAACTTTCAACATATTTGGCAGTTTGTTGGCATTGTTTTGGATACTTGAAAAAACTATTTTCCCAAATCCAAAAACACCAGTACCTCCCATCCAAAAAAGATAAAAAACAGTTAAGAAAACATTTCTGGATCGCACGTACTTTCTCTTATGTTTTTTTTTTTTTTTTTTTTTTTTTTTAAATTCATTTTTATTTCATATTAACTTATAACTATCTTAAAGCTAGACAAAAATGTTTAAAACTAGCCTAATTATCAATAACTTACAACTAATTTACTGGCCCTTTACAGGCGCTCTAAATTAAACAATAACTCTTACAACTAATGTCTTTCGACCTAAAAACTATTTTAATTAAATCTAATTTTTTTTTTTTTTTATTTATTTTATATTTCAAGAAACTTTTAGACAGAAAACTTGGTATCTGATCATTTTTTTTTTTTTTTTTTTTTTTTTTTTTTTTTTTTTTTTTTTTTTTTTTTATTACCTATAAACTAAACTTAAATATATATTAAAAATAATTAAAACTAAATAAAACTAACTTATACTAACTAAAAATAACTTAAACTACTTAAAATACCTAATAATACTTATAACTACTTAAAAACTAGAACAGCCACAGCAGCATTTTTTTCGTTTTTTAATTTTTTTTTGTTTATTTTTTATATGCATGCAGACACACACTAGCATGCAACCCACCCACACATGTACATACGCACATACATATACGTACGCACACACATGTACAGACACGCAGATACATGCACGCATGCCCCCGCATACATACATATTTTTAATTTTTTTTTTTTGGTGCCACCCTGACTGTTACCTATACCTAATGCCCTAAATCTATGTAAGTCGGCCAAGATATATCATCTTCATCGACTTTAAATATCACGATGCTGTTCAGAGAGCCACCAGAACTGGTTCTCCTGTTTCGCCCTATCCCTCCGGTCCCGATCGGACACAGTCCTACTGAACCGAAGGCGCTCTTCTCCACCTTGAGCGATGACGTCTCGACTATACAGGAGTCGCCTATCCACAGTTTTCCGGCTGACGTGGTAGATGAGCGGAACCGCCCCTCCATCCTGTATCAGCCCTCGACTGTCTAAATAGAGGAATGCCTCAGGAGGGATGTAACCACTTAACCGCGCACTCTCAAAATATTCGTTATTGGGGTAATAAGCCCCAAAAATTAAGCTGTTAGTTGAGGACATCGCTCTTGCAACGTGACCCCGAATCAGCTTGAACAAAAAATTATCTATTCTGTTTATGTTGGCTCCGTTGTATAGAACCTGGTTGGAATAATATCTTGTGTACTCCGACTCTGGTGTTCTGTGTAATCCAAGGCAACGTCTAAGACATTGCCTCTCAAACACCCGAATCTTTTCCATTTGAGATGGGGCAACGTTGAACCACACCGGGCATCCGTAGGCAATCATCGGCCTGATGAGGGCCATGTAGCAAATCACCTTCACCCTGCTGTCAAGACGGCTGCTATAAAACAGTCGTTTTGTCAAGGCTAAGGCTCCCCTAGCCCTGGCCAAAGCAGCACCTATATGTCTGTCGAAATACAGGTACTGATCCAACCAGATGCCAAGGTACTTTACTACACTTTTACTCGCCAGTGGATGTCCATGTGGCCCTACGATCACCAGCTTGCGCCAGTTCTTTCTCGTATCCCTTGAGGCGCTAGACAGCGGAGTCCTAAACAAAATAGTTTCTGATTTCTGGAAGTTGATTTTCAACTTCCAGTCATCACAATATCGCTGAATCTTGTCGAAGTCACTCTGCAAGAGACTTTTGATGACCTCAACTGTATGAGCTGTTCTGTACGCAATTAGATCGTCGGCGTACGCAATTGCCTGAGTTAGACTACCTATCAGATCGCTGGTGTAAATGTTGAATAGAATCGGCGAGTTAACCGCTCCCTGCTGAAGACCATTATTAATATTAAAAATTGCAGTAGAAGTTACATTGCCACTCTTGACAACAAACTTTCTACCATTTAGCATGTCATAAAGCATATACAATAGAGGTTTACTTATACCTAGTCTGGTTAGCTTTAGATAGAGACCTTCTAACCATACGGTGTCGAAGGCCTTCTCCAAATCAACCAGACAGGCACCCGTACACTGTTTTTTTGTTTTGTTCCATTGGATATCAGAAACAAGTTTAGACGCGGCATGAATTGTGTCATGTCCCGCCTTAAAACCGAACTGATTATCCGGGATGATATTTTTGTCCTCCGCCCATTTGAACAGGGCTCTATTAATAACCTTTTCAAATACTTTGCTGATACTCGGAAGAAGACTTATCGACCGGAGATTCGCCGGATTGGAGTTGTCCTTTCCCTTTTTTGGGAGAGGGTGCACCACAGCTGTCTTCCACCGCACTGGATAATATGCATTATTCAGCGCGTTGTTAAACAGTGTGGTATAAATGTCAACTGCTTCTTGAGGCAAATGTCGTAGTACAACGTTGGATATACCATCGAGTCCTGCAGACTTCTTTTTCTTTAATGAATCGAAGATGAGCTGGAGCTCATTCTTCGAAATTAACAGGGGGCTGTGCCCATTTCGGTCGGCGATTATGGCGTTTGCCAAATCTTCATCATTAAACCTGGTAAAACCAAGGTTCTCAGATCGCCATTCGGTTATATCGTTCCGGAGCCATAAGTGATGAAACAGAGCTCTGTTCTCCAGGTCATGATTCGGGCGAATGCTAGCATTCACCTTGTACACTTGCTGGAAAGCAGCCCCCACAGCCTCCACTCTCTCCTGCGGATCTTCGATTATATAGAGGTCATCGTCCAATACGGCATCCTCTGGGTCTATGCCTGCTGTCAGAAGTACGTCTCTGTTCTCTGTCGTCCTCTGGAGCTTAAGACACGGAAGATCGTTTTGATCCTTTCTTCTAAAAATCTTATTAATTTTTGGGAACATACTTGGGTCGCTGGAGTTAACGGCACGAATTTTATTGTCCCAGAACGAATTAATAGCCAATCTATAATTTTCTTTGATCAATTGGTTGATGTTTTTGATGGACGACTTCAGTGTCCTAATCTCCAGGTCTCGTGTATCAGTAAACCGCCTGTACAAGCGTTTTAGTCTTGTCAGTAGTCCACTTTTTTGTCTGTGAAGTGCGTCAATTGTCGCGTTACGGTACATGTCAGTTGCGTTACGTTCTTTGTATTTCGGTATTGTTCTGTTCATTGTTCGTAGAATCGTTTCGTCAATTTGTTCTAAGTATCTGTCGATTTCAGTATTTGTTAGGTTCCTGTCATTTGGTGGGGATATACCATTTGAACGTAATTCACTCAATAAGGCATTGGAGAAACGTGGCCAGCGCACCTTACTGTAATTGTAAGTATGCACAGGCACATACTCCTCCAACTCCATAAGCTGGTTCGGAAGTTGTATTACGGCTGCGAGTCCGCAGTGGTCACTGTCGTACTCGATCGTTCGTAAACAATTTCTTGGCCGTTGACCCACAGCGTCAGTAATTGTTAGTCTTGCGTCTTTAAGCAATAGATCCAGATAGGCACCGCTTCTTGGGAACGATGGCCTGTCTGTGGCTAGAAGATGGATGCGATACTCAAGGTTGTATCGACCCATCCAATTAAATAGATGGTTACCTCGAGGATTTTGTATTTGATTTCCCCAATCTGTGTGCTTGGCGTTTAAATCACCCGCCAATATATAGTAATTCTCTTCCGAGCTCAATCTTAAGCATTCAAAAAGCTTTTCAAGCTCTGTTATAAACTGCGTGGGCTGAGGTGTTTCCGGTG
This sequence comes from Philhelius pedissequus, assembly GCA_910595825.1. Taxonomy (NCBI): domain Eukaryota; kingdom Metazoa; phylum Arthropoda; class Insecta; order Diptera; family Syrphidae; genus Philhelius; species Philhelius pedissequus. The sequence goes on from OU343160.1 coordinate 37,633,853, forward strand.
CATAGGCAGCGATCACATACATTCGCTTCCCCTGTTGGAGATGAATGCATATGATGCATGCCTCTAACGTCCGAAATTTTCGCACATCACTATTATATATTACCTTATGACTAATGCCTTTACGTATAAAGATTGCGACGCCTCCTCCTTGCGTGGAGTTGGGTCGGTCTCTTCTTACGATATTGTAATTGTTGTTAGTCAATTTATGTTTCTGGTTAAGCTTAGTTTCGCTAGCCATAAACACATCTGGACTTATGTCTTTAAGCAATTGGAATAAATTCGCTCTACGTTCGGTCCTAATCAATGAATTTACATTCACAGCTAGGATCTTAAAGGGCCTCTCCGGCAGCGCGCCCTTAACCTCTAAGTTGCGTTAAGCTCGGCAAAACAGAGTAGAGATAATCCACCCTAGTCGCCTGCTCCCTGATCTGGTTTTGGAGGCCGTTCAACTGGCCCTGGATGGCCAGTAGAACGCCCATAATATCCGCCTGTGCCGCCGGCGCCTTAGGCACGGGGGCCTGTTGGGCGACCTTTGGTGTAGGCTGTACCGTGCTTCCCCTTCCTGACGCCATTTGGGCGTAAGAAATTTGGGGGTTGACGGACGTTGTTGTAGGAGGGCGCACTGTTGGACGCTTTTCTACCACTGTTTGCTTTGCTGCTTTATTGTTTTTTATAAGCTGAAACGTCGGGCATCCCCGATAATTAGCGGGGTGTCCGGCGCCTCGGCAGAGTACACATTTAAGCTGGGTCCTATCTTCGACCCGTTCTTTTCCTAACTTGCATTCATCTGCATTGTGGTTCTCTCCACACTTAACGCAGCGTGACTGCATTTCGCAGTTTGCTGCGGCGTGGCCGAACCTTTGGCAGCGCATGCATTGAAGCATGTCGCCGCGCCTTTTTAATTTGTCCCAAGTTACAACCTGGCAGTTGAGGACGGATATACTCCTCAAACTATACAGTTTGCTGCTGGGTGAAAGTTGAACGAGGAAGAAGGGAAGACTCCGCTTCTCCCGCCTAGCTCTAACTGTAGCGAACGGCTTGACCCCGATAAAGTCGAGATCGTCATTCGCTTGTTGGCGGAGTTCATTTAAGAGCACCTGTGGTTCCGTGCAGGAATCTATGCCCTTCAAAAGGACCGTTTGAAATTTTTCGGTTTTAGGGGTGAAACTAAAGAATTCGGTAGTAGTTTCTTTCAGCAACTCTTTAATTTTTTTGTGCTGTTCCAGTGTGAAGCACTGGATAGCATGCCTATCGTTATTTAATCTTTTAATAGTAAAATTTTGACCTATGGTCAACTTACATAGATTTATGGTATCCTGTAACTCCATTTTATAAGTATTAATGGGTGGCACCTTTTCTTTTTTCATGATCGGCGGCTGTGGCTGCTGCTGCTGAGACTGATTTTTCTGCGGCTGTTGATTCTGCTGCTTTTGAATCTGCTGCTGCTGTTTTTCTTGCGGTTGTTTCTGGACTTGTGTCTGCTGCTGTTGCTGTTGTTGTTGTTGTTTTTGCCGTTGTTGTTTTGGCTGCTGCTGTGGCTGTTGTTTTTGTATTTGTTCTTTTTTCTGTTGTTGTTCTTTTTCTTCGAGTTCTTTTAGTTGCCTCGCTCGGCGCGCTTCTTGGCTGGCCTTAACTTTAATTTTTATCTTTTCTATTTCTGCCTCCAAAGCATCAATTTGGGCGAACATTCTTTGTTCGTCCTCCTCAGATGACGCCTCTGATGTGGAGAGGTTCACGAAGGCAGTACTATCGCCCGTCGTGAAGTGCCCTTCTCCTTCTTCAGACATATATGCTATACCCTCTTCGGGTGAAGTGTCTAACTCGGTTTGTCTTGCTGCCTCTGACGTCTCGTCTATATCGGACGTATGCACCCCAGCTGGCAGCTTTGCTGAGGTGGCCGTGGATCTCCTTTTTACCAAATTTGGTGCGCACTTGATCCTCTTTCTGCGCTTTTGATTAGCATCGGATGATGTTGCAGTTGTTGTTATTGCTGTTGATGTTGTTGCTGCAGAATCACTGCTTGTAGTTGGAACATCTTTCGATGTTCCCTCAGCTGATGCCATCGCTGGCCTCATTGGCCCTAGGACACCTTTCGATGCCCCGGTGCTTAAACTCCTCCTCCTTTGCTCGTTTTCCCAACCAATAAAGTTAACTACTTCACGGTTGTGAAAAAAAGCTGATAAAGTTCTGATGCCCTCCTGGGAATCGAACTGGCGACCCTCGGATTCTCGGTCGGCCACTCTATCACTGTGCTACTGCACCACTTGTGAAATTTTGATTTAATTTAGAACTTAAGCTCACACACGAATTTTAATTGGAAAAACTGGGAAGCCGATAACGTCTTAACACTTCCACAGTACGAGATCGACTGACTTTCTCTTATGTTTGCTCATACCGTATACACGAGATTCTTATTAGAAACGACTAAATATATTTTTAAGGTCGTTTTTTACAAATTGTCTTGTATACTTACTTAATTATTTTTTCAAAACAATTTGGGCATGATAATTTTAGGTATTTAACAATAATAAATAAAAAATAATTTTAAAACCAGTATTTAAAAAAAAATGGCGCAGAATTTTAAACAACCTATTATTAAGGCCTTAAAACGATGCTAGTTCACAATTTACTATATACATAGTAGTATACTAACTGTTCATAAATTTTAAACCTTTTCTTAACTAGTAAAATGCTAATTAACCAGATAGCAAAGTATTTGTAGGGTTTGAATTTTAATGAACACAAAATATTGTGTTTATGCTTTGTAAATTAATTATATGTTGATGGAAACACAACATGTGATCTAAATATATTAAATTAATCATTTAAAAAATGTACACCAGCAGGATTCGAACCTGGGCCCCCCGCTTGCAAGGCTGGATATACTATCAGATGACATTATGGATTTATTACTATACTAAAAAATTAAAGTAGCCATTTGGTGATCTTAATTTTAGTAAAATGTTAAGAAGATAATACAATACTAAACTTGTTTAAAATTAGCAAAATCTTCTTTTTAACCTTGTATCATACTAAAAATTATTTAACATATTACTAAATCGTTTAAAATTTTGCGCCAATATGTTTAAAATCATTTTTAATTAATTTATTATGTATATACAAAATTTCTTTAATTTTTTTTTTAAATGTCATGGGAATTCTAAATATTTAATTATATAAACTTAAAACCAAAATTTTCAAATACGTTTTAAGCTTTCAAAAAAAAATAGTTTTCTTTTTTATTTTGAAAATTTCGGTATGCAGTAGATATTATTTATAATTCAAAGAAGCTCCTATATACATTTTTTATAGAAATCCGTGGAGCCGATTATGAGAAAGTCGAAAAACAAAAAAAATTGTTTTATGACTACCGTTAATATCCAAATATGTAAACAAATTTGTTGTCTAAAAATGTAGACAATACCTAAGCTGGTCACTATACTTTATTTGTATCAAAATCGTTAGAGCCGTTTTTGAGATAATTAAGATAGTAAAAAAATTGTATGGCAAATTGTAATTGAAAAAACGATTCAAAACTCTATTTGAGAAAATCACCTAAAAGCTAAAACGCTTAAGTACCAAGTTTGAAGAAAATCGCTTCAGTCGCTTCGGCTGTAGATCAATCTGCAGGCAGACAGACATAAGAGCAAGTATAAGTGCGATTCTATCGTGCATTTAATTGTTTGTTTCCATTCATACTTTCTTAAAGCAAAATAAATTGTGAATACATTTCAATTAAGATTTGTAAAAACCCAGAAAGCAAATTTTTGTGTCTCGAAAATCCTGGGATTGAAATCTCTATATGTATTTGTATCTGGATAAGAAAGAGTCTACCAAAAAGCCTACCATGACGCATATGCACGTGCGTGCGTGCGTCAGTCGGTCGGTAAAGAAGAGGAAGAAGATAAACGTGTCTTATCACATTGCTTACATTGAATATTCGAAAACTGAACCTTAGCCCCCTCTACTGTCAACTAAATTATTTAATTTTTTTTATTTACACAACAAATAGATGTCGGTTTAGATAATACCTATTTAGTTTACTATCAATTTGTTTTACGAATAAAAGTAGGTAAGTAGGTATAATTTCAAGTTCTCAATGTCTATGCAGTCGTTGGGTTACTTGCTTTGTTCACGCATCTGTGCTTGCATGTAATATAGACTTCTCCTTTAAAAATCTGTTTTAGGGATAATCGTTTTTTTGTTATATTTTTAATCAAACGATTGAAATGAGAAACACATCTTATCAGTGTTAGTGTTTCATGTGTTTATCAAAAAATACCCGAAAACGCAGAGATAGCAGAACGGTCGGTGTCTTTTAAAATTCGAAGAAATAATCGAGAACTTATTCGGGAATAGTTAGCCTTCTGCTGGTATCGAACACAATAGCTTCACAGAAGTTAAATTTATTTCCTTAATTAGTTTCAAATTAACGGACGAAAATAAAAACAAATAAGCGATCAAAAATGGCTAAGATTGATTGGGCGCCGGTTAGAATTCCAATTCGTAGGCGAATTCAAACATTTGCTGTGGGCGTTTATTTATTCCTTATGTTTGGAGTGGGAATGTTTTCAAATATTGCGCTTGTCTTATTATTTGTAAGTGAATTCTTTAAACGTACAAAATTAAACACGAGTGTACAGCAAAATTTTATATTTTTTTATTATTTTAATTTTGTAAACATTGAAAATTTAACTGCATACTTATACTCAAAATATTTCAATCTATTTTGTAAAAAAATATATTAAAAATATTCAAGAAATGCCTATCGTCATTTAGTGTGGTACTTTTTTTTTGCGCCCTAGGCCTAGAAAATAATAATCTGTCGCCGCTCTAATCTCTAATTGTGGTGTAAAATATAAAATACGATATCAAATCAAATTTTTCAAGAGACGGAATAGATTTATTGATCATTCATGTTAGTGTTATTAAAAGCAATATCTAACAAATAAAATTAATGACTTCGTCGCACGTAGTTGTTGTTATGTTCAATCACGTCGAAGTCATTCAGGCTTATTGTGAGTTTCGCCCGAAATTTTTTGTTTGCCCGGAATTTTAAAAACTAAGACCCGAATAAAATTTCACTTCGAATAAGAAATGCTATTTCTAACAAAAATATGAAATAAGGTCTGTGATGGTATATTAAAATTTAAAAAATCCTAAGGAATCCAAAAAAAGTCCCAAATTTTTCACTTTAGAAATAAAATCCAATTAAAAACAATTAAAAAATAATTCGTTAAATCTGTTTAATTTAGTATACTGGAAATAAACTAGAGACAAATAATATTAATTGATGGTTTCTGAAATGAACAATCATTATGATAAGGTTCGTTAGTGTACTTTCGGAAAATAAATTGGATGTGGGTGATTGTTTAGAGTAGGGATACAAATATTAAATCTTGTTCGATTACGTACCAAAACTGCCTATTTCTAAAAATTTCAATCTTAAAGAGAGAACTCTAGACAAAAATGGATAGTTTTGGGAAATTAACGAACATACCAAATATCACATCAGAGCAAAAAAGAAGAAAAACTCAAAAGTGGACTTGCATATATATATAAATCTATTAATTGTTTCTCATGGAATACATAATACTATTAAGCAATTTAATTTATTTAAAAAAAGAAATAATTTTGTGGGGTTCAAAAATTAAGTGAATATTTTAACATATAATGGCGTTAAATTCCGCCCGGAATGAATGATCACAACAAGGGTAATTTTTCGAACATGGTTCCAGATAAATTTAAACTGGATTGTTGTGACTCCAGTAATGCAAGTTGTGAAAATTGGTATCTCCATCTCTTGTAAGCTGCGCTTCATCTGTCCATTCTGTTTCTTCCCTTAGTAATAGCGTGCTCCAGAATTCAGTCCTCAATACCTTATCATTTGATGTTAACTCTTGCACTGGGGTAAAGTGATATGGGTGAAGGCTATCGGTATGAATCACTGTCCAAGCTCTATTCTGGTGAAATCAAAGCATAATAGCTATTTTACTGGTGCTGTGTTGATCCACCAGATGACCTTTCTCTGCTTCGAGTCTCCAGCACTCCATGTTACCGAAGGCGAATGTGAAAATTTGCAAAAAGTGAGTGGCGGGGACATCTCTTATTGGGGAACCTTTCAGCGTACAATCTCTGTGCTTTCCGGCAGAAATCATCTGCTAAACCATAGCAATAGTCCATATCTGTTAATTCTTCCCGAGAGAAACTTGCCATCGAGTTTTAAACGGAATGTACTTTCATATTTATTATAAGGTTATTTAGGTAAAACATATTTATTTATTTTTTTTTTGGTATATTTAATCATTTTTATTAGGCGAAATCTAGTTAAACCAATTTTTTTTGCTAAAAACCGAATGGTATGCAATAAAAAATAAAAAATATTATTACTATAGGCAACAGATAATAAAAATATTAATAGTTCATTAAGACCTTTTGTATTACTAGCTAACTAAACTAATGATATTTAAGCAAACATATAACAAACAAAAATGTGTTTTCTTGGAAAAAAGTACTTTTCATTTCTTTTTTAATTTCTCAATAACTAAAATACATTTGACAATACGGTTTACTGTTTTCATTAAAAATTTATAAGAGCATTGAATTTGGAAACAAAAATCACATGAATTACATAAAATTTTGTAAAAAAAAATTGTTTGAATTTAAAAAAAAAAAAAATTTCAAAATTTCTAGTTTGAAAATTAATTTTTCAAAAACTATTCAATAGCACAATTCAATTTAAACTGAAAATTAAAGAAGGGTTACCATTGTTTTTAAATAATTTTTTTTTCTGTTTTAAGTCAATTTTTTTGGAAATTGCCCCTCCCTGCTAAACGGGAGAAAATAGACCCCCCTCCCATAGAATTTTTTTCTTGTCTAAGTCCAACCTACATGCCCTACCTTTTTTCGCACCTTATACCGATCACCATGTATACAAAATTGTTTAACATTTTCTCCAAAACAGATTTCCATGCCAATTTTAGACATTTAACACTATAAATTGAAAAAAAAAAACAAATACGTTTTGAAAAAAAATCGTCCACCCATGTTCAAAATATTTAATTTTCAAAAAAATATTACATAAATAATCAAAAAATAATTTTAAGAAAATTGTGGTAAGCAATATTATTCAAAAATTCGAAATACTTTTTGTGCACAAATTTTGCACGAAAGTCGTAAAACCGTTAAAGAGAAAATCGAAAATCAAAATAACGATTGTGTCATGTCAGGTTCGGTTTTGTCGCCTCTATGGTGTTGCACCTCAGATTCGCCACCTAATTACGTTAAAAGAAAAAAAAGTTATCACATTTCAACCCGCTCATAGTATTTCATTAACGTCATGATACTTTTTTGACTGAAGTAGATTATGAAAATTTAAAAATTTAATGAATTAGATAGGTAGGTATTTGTTTATTTCTTGTCATATTGCTTCAAAAAACTTATCAGTAAATTAAAATGTGCAGTTAGACGTACGTTTGCCTATATTACGCATCTATATGTGTCTATGTGTATGCATATTGTTGTGTAATAAAAAATGACTATCTTAAAAATAAACCTATATTTAAAAAAAATTGATTCTGTAGGGTAGAATGGGGCTAAAAGTAACACTTTCTACTAAAACCGATGCTCCTCTTTTATAGTTTTGAAAATACAAGTCAGCCAAACCTTTTTAAATTTAAAAGCCTTGTTATAATAACAAAATCACGAAAGGTTACGAAAACATTTTAATAATATGTAGCTTTAAAAAATATAGTATCGTTTCAACTAACCCCGCAGTTGTACCATATACACCCGGGTATGTTTTAACAGGAACTATTAAAGTTGTACATACTATATAATATATTTATATATTAACATTTGTTTATATATAAATAGCATAGTTATTAATATTAATTAAAATTATATTTAATAAATATTAAAATCAAATTATTTTTTTAAAGAACACAACAATTTATTTGAAACATGTAAGAAAGAAAAATCACCTACAAAATATGATATTAAGTATAAATCATAAGCAGCCTCTTCCCAATACAAACAACAAAATAGTTCTTAAAAGAAAACAAAATGGCAATTCATAAGCCAAAAAAATAAAATAAAACAGTTTAAATTTCGATCGGAGTCAAAGTTTATGCAAATATATAACCTCCTTAATTTCTTGTGAACATTCCCTGAGTCCACTTTTTGCTATGCTATGCACACATAGTTTTTTTTTTTTTTTTTTTTTTTAATTCATTTTTATTTCATTTTAACTTATAACTATCTTAAAGCTAGACAAAAATGTTTAAAACTAGCCTAATTATCAATAACTTACAACTAATTTACTGGCCCTTTACGGGCGCTCTAAATTAAACAATAACTCTTAAAACTAATGTCTTTCGACCTAAAAACTATTTTAATTAAATCTAATTTTTTTTTTATTTTATTTTATATTTCAAGGAACTTTCACAAAAACTTGATATCTAATCATTTTTTTTTTTTTTTTTTACTTATAAACTAAACCTAAATAAATATTAAAAATATTTTTAATATTAAAAATAATTAAAACTACATAAAACTAACTAACTATACTAACCAACAACCCAAACCACCTAAAATACCTACTAATACTTAAAACTACTTAAAAACTAGAACAGCCACAGCAGCATTTTTTTCGTTTTTTATTTATTTTTTTTTGTTTATTTTCTATATGCATGCAGACACACACCAACATGCAACCCACCCATACATGTACATACGCAAATACATATCCGTACGCACATACATGTACAGACACGCAGAAACATGCACGTATGCCCCCGCATACATACATATTTAAAATTTTTTTTGGTGCCATCCTGACTGTTCCCTATACCTAATTATGCATATATAGTCTTTTGGGGTAAGTGTGCGCAGCGGAGAAGTGTACGTACAGTAATTTCTGACCAATAACAATAAATATTAAGTAATTATCTATAAATGCCCAATTAACTAGGTATCTGTATTTCGTTTGGGTCAGTTGTTGTTGGCCCTTTAAATTTGTTTGGTTTGTGAAAGGAAGCCAAACAAAAAAAAGCTTAATTTTACTAAAATATTTCTCAATTTTAAAAACTTGGTAGTGTTCAGTGATTTTATTTTAACACATTGAGTCCTAATTATTTATTGAATATATTATATATACATTGTACTTGAGTGAACATTTTACTCTATTTGGTGTTTATTTGTTCAAAATAAACAAAATATTAAAAAAAACTGCTGTGGGGGTAAGTGTTCTCAAAACTTTTGGGGCAAGTGTGCGAGTGCGTACTAAGCCACTTCCATTGTGAATATTATATATCCGTCGCTCTATTTATTACATGTTATGAATAAATATATTTAATGTTTTATTATTCTTTTTTTTGTATGCCTCGAACATTTGTTGGAAAAATTTAGTGAAAGGGTGCCAAATTGATAAGGCTAAACACCTTATCAGTTTGGCTTTAAACCAGCGATGGGCTGTGGAGGAAGTGGGAATAAGCGAATGTGCGCTTAGAAAACTCCTCAAGCTAAACAATACGGTTAGTTCTCTTAGTCACTTCAAAACGACATTTTTAGATTAGGTCGAAGTGGCTGTCAGCGTTGCAGCTGACACACATATACCACAGTTTGGAGCGATTAAGATCAGATTTTGACCAGAACTGTTTTGGTCGTCAGACAGGTGGTTGTATTCTTCCAACTTAGGTTTGCCCTTTTTAAAGCACCATGTTTCAGCATTTACTTACATGTAGCGGTGTGTATACAAATATTTGCTTGTCAGGTAATAAAGGTAGTGTCGTTACTGAATGAATGAACGGCAGTTGACAGCAGTTATGAAGTTATTAGAGGACAATTTCAGAGATTTAATAGCCGCCTGACTATCTGAGAAGATACGGATATCAGTAGCTGATATCAGGTTTTCTTTGACCCAGGAAAGGACTTCTCAAATTGCCATGATTTCCGCCTGGAATATGCTACAATAATTAGGAAGACGGAAAGAGAGACTTATTGTTTGGCTGTTTGAGTACACAACCCCACCAATCCCATCATCAGTTTTTTATCCGTCAGTATAAAAATGTATAGCATCATCTTAAAAAAAGCTCCGAATTCTAGTTTAGGGATGGTGAGAAATAGTAGAGTATTACGGGAAAATAGACAATATATATGGCATATATATATATTATGACAATATCAACAATACGGAAGTAGGTTTTCCAATACGCCACGGTAAACAACATCCCAAATCATTTCAACAATGATTTGCAAATGGCTGGACGTGATTGGGTTCAAAGCTTTCTTAAGCGACATAAAACAATCTTCTCCTGTGCTTCTTTTTTTTTTGTTTAAAAAAACTATTTACATTAAAAACTATATAAAATTTGATTTTGTGGCTTCTTTATGAAATAGACTATAATTTTGTTTTAAAATAAAAGAGTTATTAATAAAAAACCCTGTAACAAAAGTGTTTTAGAAACACGCTGGACATTCGGACAATTACCCCCAGATAGAAGCAAGTGTGCGCATTCTGACTTGATTTGGTTTTGTCAATAATAATGATAGCAAATTGGCAAAAATATATAGTTTTACTTTTTTTTAATAAATATTCAAATATGCAGCTTTGTAATTTAATAAGGCCCTGTACAATATCTTCTATATTTCTCTAGGAATCATGTTTCAAAGTCGAAAGTACGTACACTTACCCCTAACGACTTTAATCCATTTTTTGCTTGGTTCACTGTGACAAAAATGCTCACAGTAGGTAAAGAGGTATAAATATACTTTTCATCTCCCTCTTAATTTTTACTTGCGATATACATTCAGTCAGTTACGAAAGTCTACATACAAGTAACAATAAGTAATAATAAATGTTTTAATTAGCAAGAAAAAAAATATGAAATTGTGTTTAATATTTTGTTGGACAGCCGTTTGACTCCATTACTGCTTTTAGTCTCCTAGGCATTGAAAGTACTAGATTTCCTGTGACGTCAGGGGTAATGGAGGTCCAAGCATTCGTTAGAGCTGTTTTGAGGGAGTTTCGGTCGGTTACCTTATGTTTTGGAACTCTGCGTTCCAATTCATCCCAGATATGCTCAATTACATTTAGGTCGGTTGATTGTGGAGGTGGGTGCAGTTGTTTTGGGACCCTAAACACCGACCACTCTCTTTTAATTTCGCCGTATGCTTGAGATCGTTGTCTTGATCTAGAGCCCAGCTGCTACCAAGGGCTAGTATACTGGTAACGGTCCATGTTGCCCTCAATAAAGACAAGCTTTCCGACTCCTGAAGCTGCCATTGCCCCCAAACCATTACATGTTCACCACCATGCTTGATTGCAGGAACTAGATTTTTTGCTTCCATTTCTTGGTTGGCCTTGCGCCAAACTTTTCCCTTGCCATCGGATGCAATTATAATCTTCCGTTATGTGTAGGTGTGCAAGCTCCAAGCGTCTTTGTTTATTTACTTCACTTATTAAAGGTTTTCTTCGTGGAACTCTTCCATGAAATCCTTCCGGTCTAAGAGCTCGCCGCACAGCTCCTGAATGAATATCTTTACCAGATGTTTTTGCAATATCTTCCGCTAATTTTGGGGCACTTATTCGAGGATTTTTGGTAACTTTTCGGATGAGACCTCGGATATCGCGATCACTCAGCTTCTTTGGGTGCCCAGAACGGGGCATAGTTGAAACGTGGCCTCTGTCATTATATGGACTATGGATTATGGAGAATTTTTAAAAAGTTATTCTCATCGGACTCTGTCATTATAATTATAAATTATAGTCTGAATAGTTGCTCGACTTTTGCCATAACTTTAATGATCACTTCTAAGTTTTACGATAAGATTTCTTACTTCCACCGATATTTCTTTTCCGGTCTCCATTGTTACAAACTTTTTCCCTAAAGTGGTATGATCATTACAACCGTCAAAGCACAACTGACTACTAATCAACAAAAATAGCATTTTCTGCCAAAAAAAAAAGTTACGGTACTTTTCCAAGCGAATAATAACCTCTACAGGAAAGCAACTGTATATAGACTTTCTTGGGAGGGATTTCTGTTTTTTTTTCTATTTCTTGTTAAATTATTGTAAAAAAGTGAATTGTGTTTTGTTTTATTTTACTTAGTCTGGTATTACACAGCGCGTTACTGTAACGCGCAAGTCTTGGTTATTTACTGAAGTTGTTATTACTTGAAGTTTAAGCATTTTTTATTTTCAGTAATGCGCGTTTTTTTTGACAGCTATCTTTTATTTTATCGCCTTTACCTAGTGCAAAAATCTGGACAAACTAACTCAGAAAAAGGATTTGGGAGTCATATTTGATCAGAAATTCTCATTTAGTAGTCACATTGACTACATAGTTAATAAAGCATATAAAATGTTTGTTTTTTTAACAAGAAACACCAAAGAGTTCTCCGATTCATATGCTCTTAAATCTCTTTATATGGTGTTTGTGAGATCGACCCTGGAGTACTGTTGCGTGGTTTGGAATCCTTACTATGCTAATCATTCCTGGAGGATTGAAAACATTCAAAGAAGTTTCACATGTTATTGTTTTTTTAAGCTTAATTATGGAACATTGTTATGCCTGCATATAATGTGAGATGTTTGCTCTTTGATATGCAAACGCTTGAGGTCAGAAGAAGGTACTTTTCTATTATGATGATTAAGGATAGGTATAATAAATAGTCACATTATTTGTCCTTACTTGCTAGAGCAAATAAACTTTTATTTTTCAAGCAGAAGCCTCCCTATAGGATTTCACTTACGGGAAACTTTTTCTAACTAGAAATAATTATGGTAGAAATGTACCGATTATGCGTTGTATCAGAGAAACTAATTCTGTAATTGAAAAAATAGATATTTGTATGCACTGTTCACGGGAAACTTTTAAAAATATTCTAATGTTAATATTGTTTTGCATTAATTATTTATATGGTATATTTATGTTTTCTGTATATATTAGTATTTATTTTTATTACATATTTATTTTTATCTTTATTTTTTTTATATATTATTATGTAATATAAAAGAGAATGTTAATCTCAGATTGATAAAATAAACTAAACTATGCATAGAGAAAGTTTTGTATTTGGATGTAAACATATACATCCTAAACGGCTGAATCGATTTTATTCAAACTTGGTATTTAAGCGTTGTAGTTGATTGTCTCCAAACCTTTCCAAAAATATTTTTGTTGTTAATTTTTCTCATATAAATCCTCAAAGCTCAATAAAGCCGTTCCTTAATAATACGTCCAATTTTTCATACATAACGTAATTTAATACAAAATATCATAGTTAAAAAAATAATATTTTTTATATATAAAAATACCATTTTATTTTTATTGTTTACCAATCACCAAAAACAAAAAAACATCCAAATAAAAAAATTTACATTCGGTAAAATGAATGCGTTCCATTTAACATCTGCTAAGAAGTACTGAAAAGTACTTCGATTGGCCCAATAGAACACGCGTATTGATGTTCTATAACCCAATACATTGCTAAAGTTCATAAATTGGCCGTTTAGGCTGTACATCGTTGTGCTGACAGACAGAGAGGAAGAAGTTTTTAGTGTTCTCTATCATCGTAATGTCAAGTTTGATTAAAATCTCGAGTTCGATTTTTTTTTTTACACACTGGTGCAAAATTTTCAACAGCCTGATGTTAAGGTTTAATAACATATTAAAGGACTTCACTAACATTTTTAACGCGTCTCTAAAACAATTCAAGCAATTAAGCGCACATGACTCTTTGGCGTTTATAAATATCAAAGTGTCATATACTTAAAAGATAAAATATCCTTCTGGTGATTTTAACTTAAGTTAAATGTTAAAAGAGAGGTCGATGATTAACTTGTTTAAAATTAGCAAAATCCTCTTTTTCGTTCAGTAGCATATATTATTACTGCTTTAACATAGAACTAAATTGTTAAAAATTATGCAAAACTAACCTTAAAAGAATTAATACAAATAATGATCTTACATAATGTTAAAAAAAATATTAATATAAAATAAATCTTCCTATTTTGTGTGTATAGCTTTTGGGAAATGTTTATTTAAAATCTATTCTATTGGCATATGGAGTCTGGATATACTATGATCGTCACAGAGCACAAGAAGCAGTTAGAGGTGCTGGGTAAGAAAAACTAACCGCACCTATACCATATTTACCATCAGCATAAATCTTATACCACCAATAGGTTAAAATGCATGAGAGAAAATTTCTTTTGGAAACATTTCCGTGACTATTTCCCTATAGAATTGGTCAAAACAGCTGAATTGCCTCCAAATAGAAACTATCTTTTAGCGTGTTATCCCCACGGTGCCTTGGGGTAAATATACATATATACACACAAACACAAACACTTACAAACATTTTTAAAAACTTTATAATTTCTTAGAATTGGAGTGTTCACAAATATGGGAGTTGATATTTCCAAATGGAAGGAGCTATTTCCAAAAGTTCGCCCAAATGTAGGCACTCTTGCGCTGCATTTCAACACTCCATTTTTCCGCCATCTTGTTGAGTCATGGGGCCTAATCTCAGTGACCCGAACATCACTCTTAAATAATCTTACTACCTCGCACGATCCACAGGATCCCCTTAATATTGCCGATGATTGTACTGCTACAGCAGTAGCTGTAGTTGTTGGTGGTGCGCGGGAAGCACTGGACTCAAAGCCAGGCAAATATATTTTGACCATCAAAAGTCGGAAAGGATTCATCAAATTAGCAATGAAATCTGGGTAAATTATTAAGATGAGATTTTCGTTTTGGAGAAAATATTTTATTGATTTTCGAATTCATTTTTTAGGGCTGCCATTGTTCCAGTATTTTCATTTGGTGAAGTTGATGTCTTCGATCAAGTTGATAACCCACCAAATTCGTTCATTAGAAAAATACAAGATCTTGTCAAGAAAATAACTGGCATTGCTCCTTTATTAATTTTGGGAAGAGGATTCTTTCAGTATAATGTAGGAATGCTGCCTCAGCGAAAACGTATTGTTCAAGTCGGTAAGTGAATATCTTATAGTTTGTGAAATCAAAAAAAAATTGCATGTTTCATGTTAAGCAAATTTAAACTGTAGATCAGCTTCGGTGCAAGATTTTACCGTACTGATTTTGGCGGGTGAACTAAAGCGCAGCCATGCTTCAGATTTAATTTTAATAGATGAAGAAGAAAAAAAGAAACTTGAACCGAGGCTTTAACATATTTGTGGAACTTTCCTTAATTAAACTAAAATCGTTAAATTGAAATAAGTTCATTCTTTTTATTTAGTTGGTGCACCAATTGACGTACCTCAATGTGATGAGCCAAATGAGGAAGAAGTTGATAAGTTGCATGAACAATTTATGGACGATTTGAAAAACATCTTTGATACTTACAAAACTAAATACATTGAAAACCCCGAAGAAGCTGTTTTGATAATGAAATAGTTAAAGACTTAATCTAATAATTAAATATGTATGTACATTTTGTAAAAAATAGAATTAAAACAACACATTGTATGTTTTATTTTTAACAAGTATGCAAGAATTTCCGTTATTGAATATCTCTCAGAAAACCTTTCGCAAAAGTTCCATTCGTCATCGAATCTCGTCCGACTAGTTATATTTATTACTATATTGTCGCAACTAGTCAGCTCCAATTTTAACCCTCAGCCCTCACCCGTTTTCTTTGAGTTTTCTAGTTTTGGATGTAAAATATAATATATTTATATAATTTATATTTCATATATTTATATATATGATCTTGGTGTTGATGTATTTGAAACTAACGGCATTCAAACTTACAATGGTATTTTTTCGGCAATTCTTTTAAAAAAAACACATCGCGGATATAGGCATGGCCGCCCTTTATTTTGAGGAATTAAATTTAAACTCTTGCCTAAAGTACAAATTTCCTTCCATTTTTCACATTTAACTTCACACATCCGAAAAGGCACCAAAAATAATTGCGCAACATTTTAAACAGCCTGATGTTAAGGGCTTAGCATGATACTACTTCAAAGTTTGCTAACACTAAAGCACTTTACTAATATTTTCCTAATTTTAAACACTTTTGAACTAGCACCATACTAAATATATTTTCTTAATAAGCTACAACTAAACACGCCTCAAATAGTGCAATAAAAAGTAAGTGAACATAACTTTTTGACGTTTGTAAATGTCAATGTGACATATGGATGTATTACGATACTAAAAAAATAAAGAAGCTATTTTCGGTTTTAACTTTAGTAAAATGTTAAGAAAATAGTACGATACTAAACTGGTTTAAAATTAGCATAATCCTCTTTTTACTAGGCTAAATCATATTAAAAATGATTTAACATATTACTAAATCGACTAGAATTTTGCGCCAGTTTTTAGGTTCCGCATTTTATTTTTAGTCATTTTTTTATTAAAATGCTTCCATGTGCTTATCTTTCTTTGAATGTGCTCTTGCAAGCAGAATGCCTACAAGTGTAGGAAAATTTTTGTTTTCTACAACTGTAAAGTTTTTGTTTGCGTGTTACAGAAATAATCTAAACTTGTAATGTTAACATTATATTACAAGTGGCTCTTGACTTGTAGACTTGTAGCTTTGTGTTAAAAGCCCAAGGAGTAACTATAAAGGTTTCCGGTTAACATCAAAATTATCTGACTGTATTAAACTTTTTTTTTTATTGAAAGTATAATAAAATGTACGAGTATGTATATTCTGCCTTTTCATCGTGTGCATTCGCAGATACTTATGATCGAAACGTTGCATACTTAGCTCTTGGTGCACAGTTAATGGTCCCCCAAGTTGGGGGTTGTGCGCAGGGTTAACAGCTTCACCACGTAAAAACACCATTGATACGAAACAACCAACAGCCTTGGAAGAAGATGGATTCATTGCTTTTGCTGACGATCCTGGAAAACGAATCTGATTTGTAGATAGAAAGTTCGGAACACTGCTAGAAAACATATACAGTGAAACCTGGTTAAGTGGGACCTGGGCCCATTTTCTGTAACTTAGGCGATAAATTTTCCTCATTTAACGCCTCTGAAAAATGGGTTTCTGTAAGTTGAGGCGATACCTTGAATTTTTATTCGACTGGGATGTTCCAATGGAAGGCGATAAATTAAAAAGGCAATTTTTGCATCTTAACAACAAAACAAATATTTTTTTCTTGACTATCGATTCGATAGTTACAGAAAACAGAACATATGGGCCCTGGATAAGTGAGAAACCTCTATTATTGAGAGTTGCAATGAGGTCCAGGTTCTTTTCCATTAAAATTACCTCTGTTAATGGGACTTTTTGAACCTGGTTAATTGAGATTTGAATTCTAATACTTTTTCGATGTTTACCTCTATAATTGAGACTCTGTGAGACCAATTAATCAGGTTTTAATACGCTTTGACATGTTTGTTTACATACATTAAATTCATAACACCAAATATACGCATTTTTATTAATATTTCCACCTCTAAAAATCGAATAACGGCACATTTCGACCTCTATAAGCGGGGGCCTCTGTAAATGAGACAACTATAATTTTAAATCTGCTTAATTGGAAAACTGGATGATTGGTACATAATGTCTTGGTCCCTTAAGATCCCAATTAACCAGGTTTTACTGTATTAGGGGTCAGTTATATCGATCAGGAAAACGAAACAGGAAAAAAGTGCTAATGGATAATTTATAATGTTTTCATGCGTTTTAAAATACAAATGCTACACTAATCGATAACAAATTTTTATCTTAAAACGCGTGAAAACATCATAAATTATGCATTAGAACTTTTTACCTGATTCGTTTTCCTGATCGCTATAATTGGCCCCTTAACGAGATTCAGAAAATGCGATGGGATGAGACGGGCAAAAGGAGGATGAGAAACTGTAGCATCGACTTCGATAACTGCTATAGGCAAAAAACTAAACACAAAAAATCAAACTCGATATTTTAAATCGTTTATTTACATTTTTCGTTCTAACTACAGGATTTACAGAGTTTGCAGAATTTTTGAGAATTTGTGTAGTCAAACAAAATCAGCTAAATTCACTATTTAAGCAGGATTTGAAATTTTTAATTGATCACATTGCCTTCCATCATTCCTCTCTCCAAAAATACTATTAAATGAAAGTTATGTATAGTTTTACCTTCACTATTATAGAAATTTCTTTCCTTTGTTTTATTAAAAATTTACAATTATTGTCAGTAGTAAGGTGGACATATACCATTACTCTGTAAATTGCTCAATAAGCTTAAGAAAAAAATTCCGCTACAATAAAATGATATACAAAAATACATAAGTTTCTAAATTTCGATAAACACCATGACTGTCATATTGACAATTGCAATTTGGGAATATTATGTTCTTCCGATTGGTAATCCGGAAGGACTATTCGACATTTCCAATAGAACAAGTTAACATCAAATTCTTAATTCTGAAGTTTAATTTGAATGTATATGTATGTGTAAGGACGGGATATATCAAACGCACATTTAAACTACAAATTTACAGCCAACCAAAACAAAACAATGTGATGGCAATTTAGGGATGAGCGATATTCATCAAAGTTGGCAAATCATCGATGTTTGACGGTGATAATTTCATGCTTATAACGGTTATACCGCAATCGACAGAACTACACTTCAACGGAACTACACTTCATAAGTAATTGTGTACAAGTGTGAAGTTCAATTATCGTTTATGCGATATAACTCTTACATACGAAAAGCAAAACGAAAATTACGATAAAAAACGTGCTACAATTTTGAAAACAATGAAGGTATTTTGAATACATAATATGTATGTAGATATATTGCATTTTAATCGATTTTCAAACGTGCTATTATTTTTCAAAAAAATGTATGAACAAAACATCGATATTAAGATACATGTATATTTCTTATTCAATCATTTCTGACATCGATGATTATCAATATCGTTCATCGCTACACGATATTAGCCGTGTAATATTATGCAAACCCAGATAGAAACCCCGATAGAAACCTGGATCTTGAGTTATTTTTGTAATACGTGTTACAAAATAACCCAGACCCAGTCCAGTAGATAATAAAACGCAGCTATTGATTTTGACATTAGGTTCATCCTTTGGGGTCGACCTAGATTTTTTGACAGAACTTGGATTTTTCGGTTCTCAAAAACCACTCGAGGCTATTAAATTTATGTTGCAGAAAAGCAAGTTATGTCATTTAGTAATTATTATTAATTATAATTATTAAAACTTAATGTATGTATAAATTTAATTCTTTATTGAATTCGTTTTGGCTGATATGCACAATCCACAACTTCAAAGGTTTCTTTTTTCTGTTTCTGTGTATGAAAAAAAATTGATAAATTTCCATTTTAAAAATAAAAAATTGCATGCAAAAGATAATTCACAGCAAAACAAATGCTTAAGATTAGGGATGAGCTATCTTCATCTACTATGTTAACGAAACATCGATGTTAAAACAAAATATCGATGTTGAATAAATTAATAAAGGAAATTCGTAAAAAGCATGGATGTTTTCGATTCGATACTTATTAACCTCGATTATGAGTATTAGATTTCTTTCTCAATATCGCCTATCATTACTTCAGATCTCATGTGACTTTGACGTTTATTCATTTACCTCAACCTGCCGAAACAAAAAAACTAGATTCTATGATTTCAAAAATCATAGAATTTGCTTATCAGAGTGATTTCAAGTTTAAAAAAAAACGCTTTAGGGCGATCCAAGGGCGACATCAGGGCTCAAAGAACAAACCTGTTGCATTCGAGTTTGACATTTAGTTGTGAGTGTGTGCGTGCTTCTTTTCTTTCTTTTCAGAAGAAGAACTGTCATTTGATACCATTCGCGCACTTTCAGAAACCTTCCGGATGACCAATCGAAAACTGCTTTAATATAAACTTGAAGTTGTCAATTTAGTTTGCTTAGGAAGAACTCACATAGCTCTACGTTAGCAATCACTTTAACCACTTCGGTATTGCCACCCGAAAACTTGCCATTGTGAATGCAAAACTCATTCAATATTGAATGACAACACTATGGAGTAGAGTTATCAGTGCATAGCACGTACGCCATTTATTACTGCTAATTTATTGAGGGAAAAAAGGTCCAATAATCAATATTTATCAGGTTTTTTTCAGTTCAGAACACAAAATCTTATTTAAATTAATAGATTTCAAAAAGTTTATCAGCAAAGATATAAACATTGAACTGTGATGTTAGCCAATTTGAATGGCCATTAAGTAGGTTGGGCTATATTTAGTATAATTAAAGAGTTCATCAAGTGAATTAGTGCGAACATTTTTCTAAATACATATTTTATTGTTATTGATTAAAAAAAATGGTGAAAATCCAGTGGGCGCCAACTAATATTTCGTATCGAAGGAGAATGCAAACTTTTACAGCTGCATTTTTTATGTTTACAATTTTTGGTGTTATATTATGTTGTCATTTGTACTTCAGCCTCTTAATGGTGAGAACGAAGTTATTTATTAGTTTTCTTTTATTATTAAATTAACAAAACTTGAATTTGAATATATAACTCTGAGTCATTCGAACCTGCCTATGCCTGGTTAAACAATGTAAGTGTATAATTGTGGTAAATGATAATATTGGTGATAATCGTTTGCAAATATATTCAATAAATTATTCATTTCTAATACAAGTTTCCATTTAGCAGTAATTTAAATCAATCAAGTTTTTGTTATTAATTACTTTATTCCTACTTGGATCTTAGAAATAAAATCTTAATTTGTAAATTGAACGAACATAGTTACCATCCACCACTTATTTTCCGGAAAAGTCCAGTATTTCCCTATTATGTTGCGTTTCTTTTTAAAGCCTAGTACGCTGCTGATGCGAAACGAAAATTTTCGGTGGTCTCCAATAGGAGAGCGAAATGCTAACGAAAATTACAGCGGAAAAATATTTGCGGAGAGTTATGGTGTAAGCTGTCAAAAAAAGTTGACAAGTTGTAAAAAAAGGAGTTTTGTCACCAAATTACTTTTAGATGGAATTTTTTTGTCACCAAATTACTTTTAGATATAATTCTTATAAAATAATTCTTTGATATAAAAATGGTTCAAGTTACACAAAGAGAATTTAAAATAAAACTCAGAACCGTTTAAATGATCCAAATTAAGTACTTACTTTTGAATTTATAAACTGGTTTATCTGCTGATTTGATGAAATTTCTATCAATTTTAAGAAAATCAATGACGTTGGGAGGTAAACCACTCTAATATTCGAAAACTACTTGCTTCATTGGGATGGTGTAAACGGTTCTGAGTTCTAATTTATGGTTTCTTATTAATTCCGGATATCATTTTCAAGTCCAAGATTTATTTTTAAAAAAATATATGTAAAGGAAATTTGGTGACAAAAAAAAAATACATCTAAAAGTAATTTGGTGACAAAACTACTTTTGGTTTTGTTAATGCTTCCTTTGAAAGTATGAAGTACTGATTCTAAAAAGATATCGCTCGCCTTTATTGGACAACCCGTTCCAAGGATATACTCCAAAAGCTATTCACTGTTCACTTTAAAATATATATTCTGAAAAATATAATCAGACTATATTCGACCAAGTTTTTCTGATAACCCGTTCCAAAGATACACTCCAAAGTATTTTCAGATATATATTCCAAGAGAACTATGCCCACACGGTTTTTCATTTTTTTTTAAGACGACAAATAACAGTAGCTCCCATACATTTTTTTTGGCCAAAAACAAAAATCTTATTTTTCTCAAAAACGGCTCCAACGATTTTTATAAAAAAAAAATGAGTTCATTAATGAAGGGAAAGTGTACCTTTTAATATTTTTTTTTTGGAAAAAAATTGTTTTTTTTGGTATCTCTAGTAAAACCATTTTTTTGGTTTTCGATTTTCTCTGAAACGGTTAATCTGATTTTTTTTTTTAATTTTTTACGCAGAAGCTTCTAGAAAGTTTAAACACTATTGTATACCAACTTTTTTCAAAACAAATTATTTTGGAAATTATTTTTTGTATCTCATTTTTTTTTTAATTTGAAAACGACTTAATAGATTTTTCGAAACTTCGTATTTAGTAGTTTTTAGACATTATCTTGAATAGTTAAAAAAAAAATATTTTTCTAAAATAAAAAACAACGGTACCTCCCATACAAATGTTAAAATCCGTTAAGAAAAAAATGTATTTCTCAAGAACGGGTCCAAGAATTTTCAAAAAGAAGTTGTTATTAAATTTTATTTTATTTTTTGGATTTTGAAAAAAAAAAACAATATTTTGCAAATAAATATTAAATGTTTTGAAGATTTTTTTAAATAATATTTTCAAATGTATATATATATTGTTGAATACTCATTTAAAAAATAATAAGTAAAAAACGACTTGAAAAAATATATAATACCTATTAATAAACAATTCTTATTTGAAAATTCGTCAACTCAATTTAAAACAATTTATTTCATAGTTTTTTTTTTGTTTTTTTTATGAGGATTTTTTTGTTGACTAGGAGCTGGTTGTGTGTGTGTGTCTTTTTTATTCTACGGGCAGATAGAATGAAAATTGTTTGATGGCTGTACGCAATATTTAAATATTCAGGTATACACTTGTGTGCAACGGTCACTACTCAATAAAATAAACTTTTTTACCAAATGAACAAACATGATAATAATTTAACAGTTAAAATTTGAGATTTCTGTTAACCGTTGTGCAAATAAAAATTGTTCTTGTGACAAAATTTTTTTTATTTTATATTAATATTTTTTTTTGGATTTTGAAAAAAAAAAATTTTTTTGAAAATTCAGATTTGATAAGTAATTTCGTAAAAAATCGAGTTGACGACTTTTCAAATAAGAATTGTTTATTAGTAGGTATTATATATTTTTTCAAGTCGTTTTTTACTTATTTTTTTAATGAGTATTCAACAATATATATATACATTTGAAAATATTATTTAAAAAATCTTCAAAACATTTAATATTTATTTGCAAAATATTTTTTTGAAAATTCTTGGAGCCGTTTTTGAGAAATAAATTTTATTTCTTAACGGATTTTAACATTTGTATGGGAGGTACCGTTGTTTTTTATTTTAGAAAAATATTTGTTTTTAACTATTGAAGATAATGTCTAAAAACTACTAAATACGAAGTTACGAAAAAATCTATTAAGTCGTTTTCGAATTAAAAAAAAAAATAAGAAACAAAAAATAATTTCCAAAATTATTTGTTTTTAAAAAATTTGGTATACAATAGTGTTTAAATATTCTAGAAGCTTCTGCGTAAAATATTTAAAAAAAATCAGATTAACCGTTTCCGAGAAAATCGAAAACCAAAAAAATCGTTTTACTAGAGATACCAAAAAAAACAATTTTTTTCAAAAAAAAAAAAATATTAAAAGGTACTCATTCCCTTCATTAATGAACTAATTTTTTTTATAAAAATCGTTGGAGCCGTTTTTGAGAAAAATAAGATTTTTGTTTTTGGCCAAACAAAATGTATGGGAGCTACTGTTATTTGTCGTCTTAAAAAAAAAATGAAAAACCGTGTGGGCATATTACCGAAAAAAAAAACAATATGTATCAAGTTTGAAGACAATCTATCAAAGAGGTTGTAGACTCGAGGACAGATAGACAGAATGACAGACAGACGGAATTAGGGGACCCACTTTTTTGGTGTTCTCTATGATCATAATGTCATGTTTGATTGTTAGAAAAAAAATTTTTTGAGAAAAATAATATTTACATTTTTGGTCAAAAAGAAAGTATGGCAGGTAGGTAGGTACTGTCATTTTTCGTCTTAAAAAAGCTGAAAAAAAACTGGGGACATGTTTATGAAAAAAACGTTTAGGCTCTAAACTCGAGGACAGACAGACAGAGTGACGGATTTGCGGACCCATGTTTTCGTTTTCGCTATCATCGTAATGTCAAGTTTGATCAAAATCTGGAGTTCGATTTTTTTCGAATCCATAACTTGTAATATAGTACCTACATTTGTAATATCGCTAGTCAAAAAAAAATTTAAAAAAATACTACCTAGGTATACATACTTTATTTCCTAATAAAACTGTCTGGAGAAAAAATTAAATTATTCTCAATAATTAATAAATTTTCAATAAAATTTGAAAGAAAAATTTAAAATAAATTCTATAATAACCTATACATGCATGTATATCCATATACATTCTTACTTCAAATTCATGTATACGCCAATACCCTTGATATAATTTATTTATACCCACCATATTTTGAAGGTTGCCATGACAAAAACAGCGTATTCGGTTTTCTCCCTTACCCTCTATATTGTTGTCAGAACTAATAAGTTTTGACCGTCTCCCTTGCTTTTTTCCGTATTCGCTTCTACATTTACTTCTTCCAACTTCAATCAACAATTCAATATCAAGAAAAGAGAAACTAGCGCCCACATCGACGGAACTACTAGCAAAAAAATTCAGTCTCTTAGTAGTATTATAGGTTTCATATACAATGGCAATACTGAAAATGAGAAAAAGGTTTCGTGTAATAACACGCGCGTTACCGAATAGAAGTTCAAAAGAAAATAACCAAGTGTAATACCTGACACAATTATTGTGTTAATTGCCTTCCCTAAAATTTGCCATTTATTTTCCAAGCCCACTCGCTAAGTTCGCGCGAGTAATGCCGGTCGTCCACTAGGCGATCAACGCACAAATTTCAAGTTCAACACATTCAACTCGAATGTACGATGTCTTCAATTCCATTCAACCAACGAGTGTACGAGCTAGTATTGCTCGTTGAAAATGCTGGTTCAACACGCTGAGCGACGTTTTCAAGATAATGTGTTGCACATTATTTGTTCAACTCGCTGATCAACTTTTTTATTTTGTTTGGTGTTGGTTGACGTGAAAATATTTATTGTTCTTCTTTTTCTTTGAGAGGAAATCATGCATAATCTAGATAAAGTTTAATTTCAATATTTCCCAACAATAATGTGTATGACACTGGCATAAAAAATGTTTACAAGTACAAATTATGTCATCAATATCTGAGCAGTTATAGTGCGTGCGTTGAATGCGTTCCTCAACGAGTGCGTCTTGGTTAGGTGAACGAAGGTATCAACACGTCCGTCAACTTGTTGAACAACCATATCAAAAACGCAGTTGATTAACTTGAATTTTTTTTTTTTTGTCAAAATCGAACAAGTTTATCAACTAGTGTACGAAGTTATTCAACTTTTGAGTAAGTTTTTCAACTATATGTACGAATCTATTCAACAAGTGAATTCGCTGATCAACTAGGTGTTCGAGGTTATTCAACATTTCACTAAGATTGTCAACTATGGGTACGCAAGTTTGTGCACTAGTGTATCTAAGAGGTTTTAAATTTTGACATCCAGCGATGGAGTTGAATGAAAAGTTGAATGAAGTCGGTTGAGCTTGTTGCGCAATAAGTGTATGACCGGCATATCACTGCTCGGCTACACTGGAATACCGCAGCATTGGGCATATGTTACGCGTCTTTTTACTATGATAAATAAGTTACCTGTAGATTTGGTTATACATATAAACAAATAATTCTACCTAACTTCTGTTGAAATTGTGTTATTTTTCTGAAGTAACTGTCAAAAAAATGTTTAAAGGTTATAGTTAAAGTGACTTAAGGCGTTTTTTTTTTATAAGTCCATAGGAATTTGGCGAAAAATATCTGAGTCGGGCTAAGCAATTTGTATGTTAAATATATTAACAACTATAATTACTTAATTCAACTCAAAGCATTTTTCAAGTCTTAAATCTTGTTCCGTAAAACTGAGTTACGATAGTTTCTATAGAAATGTAATTTTTCTCTAATCATTGGAACCAAAATGTAGACTATACCTAAAAAAATAGTAGTGCAGAAATCAAAATTGTTAGAGCTGTTTTCGCGATAATTTAAAATTTTCAATAATTTCATTTTCATTTATTTTATTTCATTTATTTATTACAATCGCTCAGCCGCTTAGGCTATAGGTCGTTGTACAGACATACAGTCAAACAGAATTGCAGACCCACTTTTTTGGTATTCTCTATCATCGAAATGTCAAGTTTGATTAAAATCTCGAGTTCTATATTTTTTCTAATTGTAAACTTGCCCTATAATATGTAGGTACATATCTATATAAACTATTCTACAAAAATCCGCCATTATTTCATTTTTTTTTGATGATCAATTATGTAGGCGTAATGCGTTACAAGTTCGCTAGTTGCTTGGCGCATAGAAGCAGCAACTTTAGGTTCGTTCGTTGAACTTTACCTAGGGTCGACCCAGGTTTTTTTGACAACCACAAGAGTTGTCAAAAAAACCTGGGGTTTTCGGTTCTCAAAAAACACCGGAGGTCCATCAAATTTATGTTGCAGAAAAGCAAGTTATGTCATTTAATAATTAAAACTTAAAATATGTTAAATTTAAGTATTTAGTACATTTTTTGTGAACCTATGCACAATCCTCAACTTCAAAGCTTTCCATTTTTCATGTCTGTGTCTGAAAATTAATTTGAGTATTGTTTTATTTCGATTTTAAAAATAACAATTTGCATACAAAACGTGAATTCAGAACAAAACAAATTCTTCAGATTAGGGATGATGGATAAGTCCATCTATGTTATTGAAACATAGATATTAAAACAAAAAATCGATAATTCTATATCGAAGTTGAAGGAATCGATGTTTTCGATTCGATAACTATTAACATCGATGATGAGTACTCGATATTCCCCTCAATATCGCCCATTCCTACTTCAGATCTCATGTGACTTTGACGTTTATTCATTTACCTCAAGTTGCCCCTGCTAAAACCCTATTTCTATTTCAGGGCGAGTTGAGGGCGACCCTAAGTTTCAAAACACACAGAATTTGTTTGTCAGGGTGACTTTAGGTTTTTCAAAAAAACGCTTTATGTCGACCCTAGGGCGACTTCAGGGCTTAACGAACAAACCTTTTGTTGAAATGTTGAAGCGTAAGTTACATTTACGAATACAAACGGCAGTGACAGTTAAAAAACTGACAATGTTCTTGATTAGGATCCGATATATCATACGAATCCAATGGATGCATTAAAGCTAAAAACCTTCAACACATTTTTTATTAAATTCATCTGTGTAATATAAAGTCCGACAATAATGACGCCACAATAAATCTATATAGTTTACACCAACAGCAAAAAACTCAGACAAAACACTGATAAGGTCTGTCGTTTTACATTTTCATAATGAGTGAATTTTCGTAATCACTGTATAGTTTGAGTAATACTACAGTGTTAAACATTCCAGTGTGTTGTAGGAATAACATTTATTTGTCTACATACATATCTTATTTATCAGCATTCCTGGGATTTGTCTCAAGAATAAAAAAAAAAGCGATAGGCCTCTAAGTGCGATGGAAAAATAATAATTAAAACCAATATTAAATAAATATCGAATGGAATGTTCTGTTTGTCTGTATTCGACATTCGCATCGAGAGGAAGTTCAAATGTGCGGTGTAGATTATAATCTTAAAATTCTTTAAATCATTTAATTAAATATCTAAGTTTATTATTTAAATATACCTATATACCTAACAAAATATGGTGAAAATCGAGTGGGCACCAATAAATATACCTTTCCGGAGGCGACTGCAAACTTTTACAACCGGCTTTTATGCATTTCTCGCGTTTGGTGTTGCCTTGGCTTCGCATACCTACTACATATTATTGCTGGTGAGAGAACTATATTTATGTTATAAGTGTGTGACAGAAGAGCTATACCCAATGTTGACGTTTAACGATGTAAATAAATTACGTGAATGTTAGAATTTGGGGTATTGATTCACTGCGACCTTGAGATCTATTGTCGCCGCCTACAGAAAGTTACTCGTGGTTATGTAAATAAAATAATAATGCTATACCTGGCTTGTGTCAAAATTTGATTGTGCAATAAGCGTGGATAGTGTATAGTTTCTTCTTTTATGCTAAAGTAACTGTCAAAAAAAAGTTTGAGTGTCATAGTTAAAAAAAAAGTGACTTTAGAATTGTTTTCTCTAAGCCCGTTAGGGAATTGGGCTACGCAATTTGAATACAAAACTTGTAGATGTCGCCACTCTCAAACAACATGTATCAAAGAATTTTACAGGTCCTACATATTGTTCCGCAAAATTGAATTACTGGAACGATTTAGCTATTAAGTTATCGATAGTTTCTATGAAAATGTAATTATTTTTCTGTATTGGCGTTGATATAATTCACAATAAGGGTATCCATGCAACCACGGAAAACCCGGATAAACCTAAGAAATAGATAATTTTATCACCACAAAAATGAACTGTCAAAGTTTGTATGCGAAAAATATTCTGCAACGCACATAAATTTATATCACGAATTTGATGTAGAAACAGTAGAAATAAACCTCTAAATAGTACTTCTAAAAGTTTTCCAAATTTAAATTAACTTCATTTTACCATAAGTGAAGATTAAATTGTTCGTAGTGGTTCAGAACTTATAGATTGTTTTTTCCCTGGTCCTGATGGTGTACAATTTAGTATTATAACACCAATTCATAAAAAAAGTTCTAAGAACGCCAGCTACCATGAATTGCCGACAATTCCAAACTTTGTGTTATTTCAAATATCTCAATTAAATATAAATATTAGCAATAGTGAGGCTATAGCATAAGAAGACAATTATTGCCATTATGTCAGAAATGGGAGCGTATTCGAATTCCGCTTTTTAAAATCCGGTTTTTTTTTAAATCCCAAAAAAAGTTTTAAGATCAGGTTTTCTAAAATACTGTTTTTTAAATCCCGCCTTTTGAATCCCTCTTATTGAAACTCCCAATCTAATATAATCCCAATTTTTACAATCCCGCTTAGCGCGGTATGTTTTTTGATAAATGTTACATAAAACACTTTGTATACACCCAAACTCAACCCGACCCCAAATCATATATTAGGCCAAGCAGGAGGGTTGGAGGGGGGCAATATGTCGTGTCTTTTTTGCACCCAGAATTAAAAAAAAATCGGTATTTTAGAAGACGCGATTTTAAAACTTTTTCAGGATTTTCGAAAATCAGGATTATTGTTAGCAGGATAAAAAAACGGTATTTAAAAAAGCGGGATACCAAACCCAACCCGTCAGAAATTCATGATTGGTGTGAATATTATGTCTTTTTCGGTCGTCCGGAAGACTCCCGAACTCCGAAGGCTTCTGAAAGTGTTCGATCAAATAACAGTTCTTCTCCTGAAATGAAGAAGTCATATACCGCTTTCACACGCCGCATCGACCTATTATGTCGACGAAGTAGTTCGTTGTTGCATGAGCATTCACACGTAAATACGCCGATGTATAATTTTATGTTAAAAGCAGCTGGAAAATAGAAAAGTTGTCAAATTTCTTTGAAAAAATAAATTATTGAAGTGAAAATGTCTGTACGCCATAATATTTTCAAGAAGTTATTAAGCAGATTAATTTTATATGAAAGAAAAATTCAAATAAGATAACTTCAAATTATGAACATGAGCAGACAACAAAAACAAAACAGATACTGCGCCGGTGTACTAGTTCGATATTTACACGCCATGTCGACATACCACTTCGATCTCCAGAAATCGAACTGCTGTGTCGACACAATTTCTTTTCACACGACCAAAAAACCGTGCAGACACTATAGATCGACGAAGTAGTTCGCGGCGTGTGAAAGCGGTAATAATCAAAACCAAATCAAATCTGATTTCAAATACAAAAGCAAAATTATCTTATTTTCAGAATCAGAACACATTTTTTTCCCAACTGAACACTTTCAGAAGGCATCTGGATTAACAAATAAAAACGACATAAGAAATCAGCATAGTAAAGTTCAACTATTATTGTAATTATTATAATATTTTTATTTAAAAAAAAATTAGAATTTAAAATGAGTCTTGACTTCGTGTAAAATGCGTATGAATTTATTTGCTGTTTGTTTGGATGTATATCAGTTGTATGTGTATATGATTACACAAATTTATTTGTATTCGCACAAATTAATTAGAAATAAATAAATATGTAATATAAAGTTTTTATTACGTTAGGGAGACACGAAGAGAAATTTAGATTGAAGAAAATAATAATTTATTAATGATGAATAAGTAGGTAAAAATGATTTTTTTATTTCATTGCTAATTTATATTTTATATTATTTACAATCTAATTTTGTTTGATCAGTTATTTCCCCCTTTTTACAAAATACGTTTCTTATGATAATTACGATAATTATTTGTAATTGCTTTTACTGATTATTCTAATTTGAATTTTCTAATTTTAAACGAAGGCGATTTTATCTTTTCAGAGCATAATAAATCTAAACTACAGTTTGACATTTCAAACGCCAAGGAGTTATGTTCGGTTAGTTATGTGCACTCTTTTAGGCGTGTTCAGTTGCAGTTTATGAATAGGTTATGTATGGTGCTATAGCTAAAAGTGTTTTAATGTTTAAAATTAGGAAAATTTTGAAAATGAAAGAAAACACAACAAAAGCTGTAAGTTGTCGCGTGTGTCATTACAATATTTGAAAAATTCGAATTTTTTGTGTCGCGTCGTCGGAAATATAAGAATCTATCAAGATAGCTATGTATAGATTTCTGAATGCAGCCATACACAAACACAGTAATACATACATTTCAGATTCAATTAAGTTTTGGGTCCGTGTGTTCTATTGAAGAATATCTTCCGGATACCAATCGAAAATGCTATAATATTAAACTAGAACAGATACCCCGTTTATATGAGTGAATTGAGGAATCGAATCGAATTGAGATTTCGATTCAGGTATATGGCCTCGTGGGATCGGAAGATTGAATTAAAATGGAATCAAAGTGACAATTTGAGTTTACAGAATAAACAACAAAAACATGCAACAGAAAAAAATACAAAGAAACCGGAAACCCACTGAACACAAAAAAACACTATTGGTGCACACACACACCAAGAATCAGATGTGAATTCGATTCTTCAATTCCTCGATTCAGGTATATAAGTACATTTTCAATTCGATTCAGCTCTTCTAGTGGGATCGGATCGAGTAATCCTATTTTAATCCGATTCAAGTATACAAGCCCTAAATCCTGATTCAATACCGATTCAATTCTCCATATAAACTTAGTAAGAACTGTGGGAACTTACTATCAAGATCATTGATTTTTTAGTTGTGTTTGTTTGTTAAAGCTTATCGTATCCTATTTTCTTTAAATAATTATTTACTAACAAGAAATAAACTCCCGCAAGTTCTATAATTTTGTTCGTTTTCACAAATGAGATCTAGGTGTTTAGATGGGGCAAGTTGAGGTAACTGAATAAACTATCACATGGGATGTGAAGTAGGGATGAGCGATATTGAGAAAAATATCGAATACTCATCATCAATGTTAATGATTGTTGAATCGAAAACATCGATGTTTTAAAGGAATTACTTTTATTCTTCCTTCAACATCGATATTGAATTATAGATTTTTACTTGCGATTATAGGTACTAAAGGTAAGTTATGCATTCGTCGAAAAAAAAAGTTGTGAGATAACACTGAAACATGACATTACTATGATAGCGAAGACAAAAAAGATGGTCTAAAAGTTCTGTCCGTCTGTATGTCAGTCTTTCAGTCTGTATGTATGTATGTATAGACACATACAGCCCAAACGGGTGTGCCGAATTGCTTTAAACTTGGTATATATAGTTTTTAGGTATTGTACAGAGGGGAAATTGAATTTTTTTTAGCTAAAAAAATAATGGTACCTGCCATATAACCGTTACTTTGAAGCCTAACGGAAACGGCTCTAACGATTTTGACTTTGAGAAAATTAGTGCACCATTTTAGGTACGTACGACCGATCATATGATTGAAGAAAAAAAATTAAAATGTCTAAAAATGGTACTTTCCATAGGACCGTTGGTTTTTATTTCGACTATCTCATAAATTGCTTAACCGATTCTTTCGAAATTTTACACATATATAGGTTTTGGTTGTGTACCAATATTTTAAATTAATATTTTGTTTGTATTTTTAAAAGCATTTAAGAAAAAAAAATTTAATTTATATTTTGAAAACTGCTCAATATTTTTTTTTCCAAAATTATAATTATATGTATTTGCTGAATACCTATGAATTGGCGTTTTTTAATTTTTTTGCAAAAAGTTTTAAGAAAAAAATCTTTTTCTTTCAAAAACCGCTCCACAGAATTTTAAGTTTTTTTCTCATAAATTCAAATTTATACAAGAAATTAAAATGGCGTACTTTTTTTAAGCTCAAATTAGTTTAAGTTTTTATTTCAGAATTTTGTATTATTTTTCTTTGAATAATCCGATTTAATCTTTTGTTTTTAAGTTTATATTATTAAGTATTTAAGCTTGTCATACCACTATTTTTTAGAAAAAAAAATCAAAGAAACTTTGTACATTTAAAAAATAAAGTAAAAAAACACTTTAAAAATATATTTAGATTTTTAATAGAAATCTTTTGCATATAATGTGATCGAACATAAGAGCAAGTTCGTGCGATCCAGTCGTGCATTTTATTTTATTTAAACATCGATGTTTCGTTAACGTAGATGAACATCGCTCACACCAATCTCAGGTATTTGTTTTGTTGTAAACTCTCGTTTATTATTTACTATTTTTAAAATCGAAATTAAAAGAAAACTCAAATTTATTTCCAGACACAAACATGTAAAATAGAAACCTTTGGAGTTGTATATTGTGCATAAGGTCAAATCAAATGCAGTAAGAACTCAAATTTAACATATTTAAGGTTTTAATTACTAATGGTCCTTGGGTGTTTGTTGAGAAGCGAAAAACTCAGGTTTCTTGACAATTCTTGGGGTTGTTGGCAAGAAAACCAGGGTCGACCCTGGTAAAATTCAACGACCGAAACTATTATGTAGGTAGTCCATATGTTTGGAAGTTATTGTTTAATATTATTGAACGAACGATCATTTTTGTCCATGAATCAAATAAAACAAGATTACGACACTTCTTTTTTTGTCTTATTTTCTTGATGTCACCAGAGATCAGCAATAGTGAAATTGTTGTTGTTTGTCGGATGTGGATTAATGGATTTCGATCTCTGGTGACGTCATTAAAATAATAAAAAAAAGAAGTGTCGTAATCTTGTTTTCTTTGATTCATGATTTTTGTCCGAAGTCATTCGGCATCAAGCTGATAGATCCATTTCACTACATGATTGACAGTTTTACAGGTGCATAGTTAAGTACTTTAGGTTTGTTCGTTGAGCCCTGAAGTCACGCTAGGGTCGACCTAAAGTCACCCTGACAAACAAATTCTATGTTTTTTGAAACCTAGGGTCGCCGTCAACTCGCCCTGAAGTAGAACTAGGTTTCTAGCAGGGGCTACTTGAGGTAAATGAATAAACGTCAAAGTCACATGAGATATGAAGTAGGAATGGGCGATATTGAGGAGAATATCGAGTACTCATCATCGATGTTAATAGTTATCGAATCGAAAACATCGATGTGTTGAAGGGATTTTCCTTATTCTTCTTTCAACATCGATATTGAATCATCGATTTTTTGTTTTAATATCGATGTTTCAATAACATAGATGGACTTATCCATCATCCCTAATCTGAAGAATTTGTTTTGTTCTGAATTCACGTTTTGTATGCAAATTGTTATTTCTAAAATGGAAATAAAACAATACTCAAATTAATTTTCAGACACAGTCATGAAAAATGGAAAGCTTTGAAGTTGATTGTGCATAGGTTCACAAAAAATGTACTAAATGCTTAAATTTAGCATATTTTAAGTTTTAATTATTAAATGACATAACTTGCTTTTCTGCAACATAAATGTAATAACCCTCGGGTATTTTTTGACAACCGAAAACCCCAGGTTTTTTTGACAACTCTTGGGTTTGTCAAAAAAATCTTGATCGACCCTAGGTAAAGTTCAACGACCGAACCTTTTGTTTACCGCATGCAAATATACCAGCGCTTAGATCAAACGAAGTACAACTCATTCCAATTTTACAATCGCTATGCTAAAAAATCAACATTGAACAGCCTTATCTCGAGCACGTGCTACTAAAATGACAATATACATCTTGGTATGATTCAGAGGCATATATAAAAGGTGAACGTTTTATGCTGTTTTGTCCGAACAATAATAATATTCGATTGAGTCGTAGACATGCAACCGTATATGTACCTACATACTTAAAGCCAGAGGAAATTGCCGGGACTAATCTCTCATCTTGGTATTTCCGTGTAATCTCGATTTCGATTTTTTATTACAATCAGACGGTCTTGAAACTTGAATATTGACCTCTTTTCTGTTAACAAATTTATTAATCGCTTACAGTTATTTAAACGATGACATAGTATTTGTATATATCCTCTGTTAACATGAAGTTTCTTGGAAAAAAGAGCTCTCTTTAATTTTAGACCATATTTGATAACAAATTTGAAATAAAAGGACATAGAACATTGCCCAAATTCAGATCATGTTCGTTTAAAATGTTAAAAAAAAAAACATTGGACATTGAACGACGCGACGGGTAAACTACTTATGTAATCATATTTTCTAAATAATTACGCCGTAAAGTATTATTCTGTGTCTATCAACATAAATGTATGTATGTACGGCCTGATTGTCTGAAAGGCGTACAGCTGTCATTTTGCCGATTGCTCTTATCATCAACGAAACAAAAAATTATTTTTTTTATCAAATACACCAGCATATCAGATTTTTGGCCAAAATTCAGTTTTGTAGGTATACTTGCTTTAAAATGTGAACTGCTTAGTCGCAAGAACCTGCTCTTTACTGCGCTGTGGAAATTCATATTATTTTGTTTTTAATTATTCTGGCTTGGTTTCTTATAGCGAGTTTCATTCAAATTTCAAAGATCTCATCTCAAAATCGAGATTTGATCTTTTCAGTTAAATTTTTTTCCAGATTTTATTGTAGTATTGGTAAATGACTGACACACATTTCTGAAAAAAAACACATCTTCATCATCAGATGACGAGGAAGACGAAGAAGAAGGAATCAAAAACTCCACTAAATTTATAAAATCTAAATTATTAACATCTTGGTGTATTATTTGGTAGTTTTTTTTAATTTTTTTAGCACTATAGTGCACAAGTTCACAACAAATTAATAACAAAATATTTTCCATTTAACCCCTGACAGAAGTACATGTACTATGTGTGCATTCAGAGATCCAATCTTCCGTGTTAAGATTTGATCTAGATTTGCTCTTTTTGTTTGAATGAAACTCTCAAAATTCAAAAAGATGAAATCTTTTGTCGGAAAGAGCAGATCTTTTCTTGAATGAATCTTACTATTAACAAAAAGGGTTTGTAGAATAATAGCAGGTACCAAGTAGACAGAATCGGTCCAAAAAACATTCTTATGCGGGTAACAGACTAAGCCGGCATCGTCAACTGTAAAAAGCACACTATCCAACTTTACTTAAGGCACACTATTAATTAATTTTTTATATACAAATTGTCTTAATTTTGGTTAAAAAAAAATGGTATGACAATTCCAAACAATTAATAATAATTAAACTTAAGACCAAAATTTCACAAAAAAAAAATCATCATCACGTAAAAAATGTGGTATGGCAGGTACCGTTAATAACAGAATATGTATTCTGACCAAAATGTAGGCTATAATTAAAGTAGCGCGCACACTTTTTTTTATCAAAATCGTTAGAGACATTTTCTAGATAACTAAGGTGGTAGACAAAATCGTAGGGCAAATACCGTTATTTTTGGGGCTAAAAATACAATTCAAAAATCTATTTGAGACAATCATCTATAAAACGCTTAAGTACCAAGTTTAAAGAAAATCGCTTCAGCCTGTAGATCGTTTTACAGACAGACAGGCGAAATTGCGGGACCCACTTTTTTGGTGTTCTCTTTCATCGTAATGTCAAGTTTGATTAAAATCTTGAGTTCGATTTGCTCTATGGTACATAACATATCGCACGTAAAAAGTTGTCAGCAATATGCCTCAGGAACATCTGTATTATGACTTTGAGCTAACGACTCTGTTGACATTATTGGAGCTGTTCCTATGTGAGCTGATTAATTGAAATACATAAATTAGTTTTTAAACAATTCCGGTCTACGGTTTTATTTTATTCTCGCATTACACCTTAATCCGGTTTCATTCCCATAAATGTCCATAAATCTTGAACCTAAACTGATGACTCTTCCACTTACACTTTGTGTCAAATGTCAATAAGCTGGCACGAAAAATGAATTATCAACAAGAAAATAAATAAATTCATTTTTTAAGAAAAAAATAATAATTGTTGTATTGCAAAAAATTCTCTGAGTTATTTGTTATCGAGTGTAGTATTTGTATTATAAAACGCGTGAAAATGTCATAAATTATCCATAAGAACGTTTTTCCTGGTGTGCATTTTTGATCTATTTGGCTATGGGAAGAGAAACCAGAAAGATATGTGTGTGCGTTTTTCAGCTTGTAGGCAAATGCAAATGACAGCTGAAGTTTCTGGTCTTTCATAATGTAGGGATACAATATAAACATTTATAGTTACATATTAAGCGAAGGTGGTTAGGATTCCCCCACTTGGGTGCGCCACTGAAAATGATTTTGTTTGTTTGTTTGAAATTGATTAAGATACCGAAGCAAATAATTTGTTATGAGCCTTTTTTTAAAATCCATATCTTGCCCTTAAGTAGTCCTTATCGCAAACAAAAACTAAAGTTTATAATTTTTATTTTTATGTAAACGTATCAAAGTAGTATTAGTTTGAAAGTGATAGAGTTAATATCTACCTTTTGTCGATTAAAAATAATTTTTTAACAAACATTAAAATTGTTAAAAATTTTAGCATAAACTTGAAATTTGAAATGGTTAAAATCGAATGGGCCCCAGTGAATATTCCGCCCAAAAGGCGAATACAAACCTTTACAACCGGTATTTACATGTTCCTTATGCTAGGTATTGGCTTATGTTCACATTTGGTCTTTATTAGTTTACTGGTAAGATAAAAAGTATTTCTGCTACAAGAGTTTGTTTTTTATATATATGTATATCTGCGGTTATTAGTGCTCATGGTGTTTTTATTTGACAATCCGCAATCCCTCTGCAATCCTGGATCCCAACTGAACACTTTTGTGTAATTCTGACGAATTTGAATTTAAATGAGATTGTGTGTGCGAAAACAATTGTGGATCGCACGTACTTGCTCTTATGTTCGATTGCAATATATGCAAAATATTCTTGATAGAAACGTGTTTTTAAAGTCGTTTTATCACTTAATTTCTAATAAATAAAAATTTCAGAAAAAATCGTCCATCCGTTCTCGAAATGTTGAATTTTCAAAAAAAAAAAAAATATTTTTTTCTAAAATTTTGAAATGCAGTACTATTTAGAATTTCAAGGAGCTCCTGTATAAAAATTTTGATCGAAATGCGTTACCGTAATAGCAAAATATTAAAAAAAAAAATTTGGCCAAAATGTAGACCATACTCAGTGTAGTACACACACCAATTTTTATCAAAATCGCTATCGCCGTTTTCGAGATAATTCAGATGGAAAAATTTGTATGGCAAGTACAGTTATTTTTGGGGCTAAAACAACGATTCAAAAATCTATTTTGGATAATCACTTAAAACGCTTAAATACCAAGTTTGAAGCAAATGGCTTGAGCCGTTTAGATTGTAGAGAGTTGTACAGACAGACAGACAGGCAAGCGGAATTGCGGAACCCACTTTCGATTTTTTTCCAAATACAAAACTTGCCCTATGGTACCTATGCACTACATATATCGCAAGTCGCAAGTAAAAACGCTTGTTGCACAATATTATGATTGACGTTCAAGTGTATGAATTTGTGAGTGCTTCTGGTTCCGATTCTGATTTAAAATCCAGAAGAAAAAGTTCTCTTCTTTCCAGAATCAGAACCGTAATTTTTCCAAGTTAACACTTAGGTTTGTTCGTTGAGTGATTAAGTTCCCCCAGGGTCGCCCTAAAACGGTTTTTTGAAAAGCCTGAAGTCACCCTGAAAAACAAATTCTATGTTTTTTTAAATTTAGGGTCGCACTAAACTCGCCCTGAAGTAGATCTATGTTTTTAGCTGGGCAAGTTAAGGTAAATGAGGAAACGTCAGTCACATGAGACCTTAAGTAGGGATGGGCTATATTGAAAAAAATATCGAATACTCATCAGCGATGTTAATAATAACCAATTTGAAAACATCGATGTTTTGAAGGATTTTTCTTTAAAGATTTTTTTATTTTAATATCGATGTTCCAATATCATATATGAACATTGTTATTCTTAAACATGCATGCAAAATGGAAACCTTTGTAGTTGTACCAGCCCGCTTACAAGGGAAATGATACGTTATTTTTTTAAAAATGTGCTACGATAATTTTTTCTTGGTGGCAAGGCTGTGTCAAACTAAACGTTGCTGTAACACAATTCATATCAGTACATAATGTAGGTACTATTCCTAAAATTTCTTCAGTACAAAACAATTTGTGAAAGAAAACTTAATTTTATTAATTAAATTTAAGTTAGTAACAAAATTTGGTAGGTACCTACATACCTATATTTACAAATTGTACGTCGTTATTTAAAATTCTGAATTGAAAATTTTTAAACAAAATTCATTGGAGATATTTAAGAAAAATGCGTAAACAGTTTGAACGTATTTTTCGTTTTTATTCCGCCGCAGGTATAATATTAAGACATTTTAATTCATCTTGAGTAGATATTTACATGTGTGGATTTTTTATTCTTTTTCTATTGGTCTAAAATTAAAAAAAAATTATTATTTCGGATCTTCTTTTACAGATATTTGGCAATTACTATTTGAAAGCATTGTTAATAGCATACGGAATATGGATTTACTTGGATAAAGAAAAGTCCGAGAATGAAGTCCGAGGCTCAGGGTAAGAATTAAGTCAATATCCACCTTAAAAGTTGGTCAAGTTTCTGGTTTCTGATTGGCTAACTACCAAACAACAATGACATTTTTTGGCAGCTGGCTAAGCAGATAACCGAAACTTGACTAGCTTTCAAGTCGACTGTGAAAGTTGCCTATACATATCATTTATACGTGTTTTTTGTAATGTATACATATGCAGAATGTTTAAAATGACAAACTTTGTTCAATTGTTAAATTTCATAATTATCTTCATTTAGATTAAGATGGATGCGAGATAATTTCTTTTGGAAACACTTTCGAGATTACTTTCCAGTGGAACTTGTTAAAACAGCAGAATTACCACCAACTAGAAACTATCTGCTGGCATGCTATCCCCATGGAGTAGCAGGGTAAATAACCATATACATCTTAGACCGATTAAGATAATTAATTTACTAAAGAGAGAATTTTTATAATGTAGAATTGGTGTTTTCACAAACCTGTGTGTAGACATTTCAAAATGGAATGAGCTCTTCCCGAAAATTCGTCCGAAAGTAGCAACTTTGGCATTTCAGTTTAGTACGCCCTTCTGGCGTCATATTGTTAAAACATGGGGCCTAATATCTGTGACAAGAAAATCACTTTACAACAATTTAACCACTTCACATGACCCGCATGATCCTATAAATGCTTCTGACGGATATACTGCATCGGCTGTTGCAGTTGTTGTAGGCGGTGCAAAGGAGGCTCTTGATTCCAAGCCCGGAAAATACATCATAACTATCAAAGATCGAAAGGGTTTCATAAAATTAGCAATGAAATCTGGGTAAGAAAAGTTATATTTCAAATAGCAATTGCATCAAAATTATAATTTTTCAGTGCTTCAATTGTACCAGTATTTTCATTTGGGGAAGTTGATGTTTTCGACCAACTCAATAATCCACCAAAATCATTTGTGAGGAATATGCAATTGCTTGTCAAAAAGATCACAGGTATTTCTCCGTTAATTATTCTGGGAAGAGGATTTTTCCAGTACAATATTGGTATGCTTCCACAGCGGAGGCGGATAGTACAAGTTGGTGAGTTGTATTTGTTTTTGGCTTAAATTTCAAGAACACGATGATTATAACTCAAGTTTATGGTTTTTGTTTTTAAGTTGGCGCCCCAATTGATGTACCACAATCTGATGATCCAAATGAAGAAACTGTTGAAAAGTTTCATCAGAAATTTATGGACGACATAAGCAAACTATTCGAAACGAACAAGGCTAAATATATTGCAGAACCAGAAAAGGCTGTTTTAGTGATGAAGTAGTTGGGTGTTTTGTACACCAAAGCACTTTGTAAATAAAAATTATTTTAAAGTTAAATAAAAGGTACTGTTTTTTTAGACATGAATAATATTCGTCGTAACTACGGTAGATAGAGCGGGGAAATACTCTTGTTGAATCAGCTCCTCAGCATTAGTGCCTGATCTAAAGTCTAGTATGAATGTAACTTTAACTAGTATCGCATTCCTCTGGTTTATATTTGTTGTTAGCATAGTTCTTAACAAATATCAAAGATTTTGAAAATTTAATTTCCGACTTCAATTATTTAAAAACTGCCAAGTCAGCACTCAAAAAATGAAGATTCTTTACCCAAGCTTTTTGCTAAGTGAGATTGTTAATTTCTTATTAAGGGTTTGTAGGAGACAATTCAATTTACATATACCCAAAGAAATTATTGATCTATATAACTGTTGCTTTGTTTCTCTAAAAGAATTAGAACTGGGAAGGAAGTGCAAACGAATATGTAAAAACATAGCTTAACTATCATGAAAATAAATTTATTATAAAACATTAAGGTTACATTATAAGTATACATATATGACATCAATCATCATACAGATATAAGATTCATAAAAATAATATTTGGGTACATACATATCGAACGTATTTTAAAAAAATTGATATTTTTATCAGTAAAAAAAATTATTTCTAGTTATTATTTCCTCGGGATGTGTTACTACGCCAGCTACTAAAAATTGCGCCAAGCACAGCTGCTCCAGCCGTAATACCTACAACCCATGGAACATAAGGTGCTGCAACATCGACTGCTTCCTTAGCAATTTTCCAAAAACTTTTTTCAATTTCTTGTTGAAGTTGTGGTGATATATTTTGTTGCTCTTCTTGGGTTACTTTAAGAAAATAAGAAAACAATAAAGTGAATTATGGTCTTCGTGTAGCTATATTAACAAAATAATGTTTACTTACAGAAAAGATCTTTTATCTTTTGTAAATCTTCCACATTTGAGCGTTTAGATAAAATTTTCCTTGCATTTTTGACTTCATGGTACATACGATCAATTTGATTATCTGTTGTTCTAATCTTCAAAAGGTTTACTCTTTTATCCCAATAAAAATTTATCTCTCGTTTTTCTAATGCTTTCTCAAGAACTTCGAACATCTGTGCAATAAAACAAAAACAAGACATTAGTACTAAAATAAGACATAAAACAAAGTCAATTTTATATTCCTTCGAGACTTTGAGAGGACCTGATGCCCGGCCATAAGCACTATAATGTTATCGTTTTGTTACGTTACGTTTTTCGAACAAGCAAATGGATTGAATTAAATAGGTAACACTGTTTTCACACAAGGAAGTTGCCGGCAAATGGGTGTTTTAAAGGCGACAAGGGCAAGAAATAAAGGCAATTTCCCTTTACGTTTATTCATTTACTTACTTACTCAACTTGCCCCAGCTAAAAACCTAGATCTAATTCAGAGGGAGATGGGGGCGTCGCTAGGTTTCAAAAAACACAGAATTTGTTTATTATTTATTAGCAAACCTAATGTGTTTTGTTTCTATTTAAACTGCCAACAAAGAATATGTAATTTGAAAAAAAAACTTTTGAAAAACAATATTATTTATTTAGAAAATAAAAGAACATTGCGAAACAAAAGCAATATACGCGAATAACCTGACGCAGCGTAAGTAACCGAATCTACCAATCTAATTCTTATCTTCTAATTCTATAATTCTCTTCAAGATTCAAGAAAAATTTTCGTCTAAATAAAAATGCGTTTGATTTTGTTTTGGAGCAGATTCAACACAAATATAAAACAAATTATCGATCTGATGGTGTCAATCCAAACCTTTAAAAAATATATGATGTATGCAAAACCAAAACATAACCACAACTTCTGGTGTCCTTCTTTCTTTACAAAAAAAATGCTTTCCGCAACGAGAACTTGTCGGAGGACTTCGGAGAAAATTTTGTTTGTATCTGTCATAAAGAAAAGCATTAAAAGTACTTCATCGCATACAAATGGCATACGTTGAATTTTGTAGGACAGAATTTCCGATCAGCAAAATGTCTCCGATTCATAGTAAATCGGAGAGAATTCCGCTCCGACGCAGTTACATCGATAGGGCAGAATACTTTTTTTCGTGATTCGTAGTACAAATACATTACGATGGGGCCTGTAATAAGGCTGATTGTAGCTTATGGAACACATTTATGATAGATGATGAGTTGTAAAAAGCAAGTGACCAATCGTTTATCAAAAATAGTTATTAGGTAATGCTCACATTGGGAAGAAATATGTTAGTAAACTACATCAATTCTAAACGCATATTTACCCTGGAAATTAGGCAACGTTTAAAAGACGTAGTCGATTTAAAAGTTATGTTCGAATTCCAAACAACCACTTCAAATCGATTTCAGATCTAATTTTTTGCTCTAAGGAACTTGCAAGAAATAGTGTGCGTGTAAAGTCTATGAAACTTGCTAAAAACGCAAGATTTGTTTTGACAGATTGTGTTTAGAAATAATTGGATTATGTTTTAAAAAATCTAATGTTTTCCATCTCAGGTTGGCTAGCATGTCAAAAATATATATAATTAATGCTGTTTTTATTTGGCAATCCGGAAGCCTTCCGGACTCTTCTGAAAGCGTTCACTTGGGAAAAAATGACAGTTCTAATTCTGAAAAGAAGAGAATTTTGCTTCTGGATTTGAAAACAGAATTAGAAGCAGAAGCACTCAAACATTCATATACTTGAACGTCAAACTCGACTGTTATCATTTTTTGTATCATAATTGTGCAACAAA
The DNA here is from genome assembly GCA_910595825.1 of Philhelius pedissequus. NCBI lineage: Eukaryota > Metazoa > Arthropoda > Insecta > Diptera > Syrphidae > Philhelius > Philhelius pedissequus. Next base: position 37,676,785 of record OU343160.1, read on the forward strand.
CATTTTTTTTAATTTGAATATTCTCACGTACACAATAATTTTCACACATACAATTTCATTAAAATTCAGAATCATCAGAATCACACAAAAGTGTTCAGTATCAGTTGGGATCCCGGATCGGAGAAGAATTCCGGATTGCCAAATAAAAACGTCATAATAATTTTACAATATATAAATATTATAATTATATAATTTTTTTTAACAAAAAAACCGATCCCTCAGAGATGTCGTTTTTTATAAAAAGAAAAATCGATTTCTCAGCGATTTTTTGATCCCAGCCCAGTTTTCATGTTGTTTCTACCAAAATTATTAATTTTTATTTCGTTCGGGATAAAAATATCAAATCTGAACACACACGAAGGTAAAGCTGCATTTGCTTAAAAGTTAAACGTTTTTGTTTACTCTACAGATAAACAAAATTGCACAATGTATACGATTAAAAAAAATGTATGTTCTTTTTGCCAAGAAAAAATCGCAATTCCGGTTCAAAACCCCAAATGGCAAATATAAACGGTGATTTTTTAAGTGCTTGGTTTCTGAAAATTCAAAAAAACACAGAAACTTGTAAAAAGTGAATGAAATTTTTATTTGGATCGATAAATCAATTTCTGCCATTTACTTTTTAAAAATAATTTCACTTAAATGTTGCCCGCGGCTACGCTTCAGGTGGTCCATTCTGAAGGTCCAATTTTGGCTAACTTTTTCACACATTTCGGCCGGAATCTCACCAATGACGCGTTCAATGTTGGCTTCCAAGGCAGCAATCGTGTTTGGCTTGTCCCCATAGACAATAGACTTAACAATAGCCCCACAAAAAATAGTCTAACGGGGTCAAATCACATGATCTTGGTGGCCAATTGACTGCGCCAAAACGTGAGATCAACTGCTCACCAAATTCGCCTCTCAATTGATGCATGGTTTCGCCTGCAGTGTGGCAAACACATTTTTCACAGAGCACGAATTTTGATAATAAATTTCAATAATTTGCAAACGTTGTTCAGGCGTAAGTCTATTCATGATGAAATGGCAAACAATACTGAATCGAAATGTCAAATGTTCGTGGAATTTGTCATGTGTGATCTGTCAAAAATATAAACGTCAAAAACCAAGTAGCAAAAAAATCACCCGTTATAAGACATTACTGGAAACCTAGTCAAAAAAATACCTCCAAGTCTAATTCAGTTTCGTCAGAACTCAGAATTATCAGCTTTTAGTTAGACCCATTCTACGTTAAATATTGCCTATTGTTAACAAATGCATTCAAAATTATTGAAAATTCAAAAATGAAAGTTAATACATACCTCATCCATGATAGTATAATTCGGATTATTCCAATGTCCTTGGCCAGTTGACTGGTTGTGCCACAAAAACAGGGTCTTAATATAATAACTTTTTAGATTAACAAGCGATGAATTCATGTCACGAAATTTTTTCATCATTCGCAATGTATTCTTGAATTGATTTCTAGAGCTTAAGAGTCTCCTCTCAGATTCTGTATATGAACATTGAAATGATGGATTACTAGATTTTCCGTTAATTGGCCGCGGTATAGCTTCCCAACTGTCACGTTCGTCAATAAGATCACTAACAGGAGAAATTGATTGCGCTTTAGAAAATCGAAATCCGGGAACAATATCAATTGAAATTATACAATTGTCGCTGCGAACTTCAATTGTATGAGCTGGTCCTTGTTTTATATATCGCAGACAAATTACTTCGTTGTTCTCATAAATCAGTTTATTGTCAATATTGTTTAAATGTTTAAAAACAATTCCTTCGAACCAACTTTGGAATTTATCTTGTAATAAATATCCATTGTCGTTGGTTATATTTTTTAAAAACTTTAGCATACATTCTTTTCGTGGTGTCTGTTGATCTATTTTATGAATTACGTTGCATAAGTTAATATAGACATTGCCGTCGGTGACCATGTCTTCCTCTATATATACATCATTGTGAAATGGAAACTTAAGTCTCACTACGAGATCAAATTCATTAGGTTTGGAGATTTTTAAATTATCAGGATAGCTTCCTGTGGAGAAAACAAAACAATATATGCACATAGATTAAATTATCTTTTGCAGCCGTGTTGCGATTGTCAATTATCAATTTGGTCATTGATAAATACTGAAATTTTGTTTTAAAACCCCAATTTATTAAAAACAAATGCACAACCATTCATTGGTAATCGAAATTCTTGTAATTCATAACGATCTAAATTATTCTCAATGATCAAAGTCATCAACTATCAATTGACAATGAAAACTCAGGAACTAGAATTTTTCTTTTGAACACACTGTCACACTGTTTTAAGCTTCTGAAGTTGCGGTTTTAAAAAAATAAAAACAATTTTGGCAAAATAAATGTAAAAAAAAGTGTTTAAGATTGTCATAAGATGTTAACAGCTTTAAGATTGTTGCATAATATTAGGGGTATTCACGATCTGGTGTACCAAGTCTTGTAAAATTGTAAAATTTTATTTTTTTACAACAGACTGTGAACACACCTTCACTATTCTGTAGCAACACTGAAGCAAATGTCAAAATCTGTTCCACATTTGTTCTGCAGAAGGCTTGGTTTCTGTTTAAAATATCTTACACCCTTGTATTTTTCTGTTACAATGGGGTTCGGGTATTATAAAAGTGTAAAAGTGTAAGATTTTGACAGTCAGTATATTTTGTTGTTGTAGTGCAAAAAAATGCTACATTTTTACACTTTTACAATGATACAAGACCAGATACACCGGATCGTGAATACCCCTATTATGTCCAAATGATTTTTGAAGTAAAGTCTGCCATGATTTCGTTAACAAAAAAAAAAAAACTACATATAGGGGCATGTTCATAGTCGCTGATAAACCCAGATTTTACTAAACTATACTGTAAGACAATTTTGGCCCAATGAATACAGACCGATTTTATTTACAAATTGTTGGCTTTAAATTTTTAAAAGATTATTAACTTGTTATACTACACAAACACCTTCAAATATTTTGGAATGATAAACTTGAAAAAATAGAATCAACGTCCGAAAATTCAACTAAACCTAGGTTTACCTTCGATACTTTTTCAAAATGACTGTGAATACGCCATAAATGTATTTAGTTCTTAATTTAAAAAAAAATATATATATACATACCGCATAAACTTAAATCTGCAAAAAGTTCCTTAAAAATTTCGTTTCCTTTAAGACCGTTAATTAAAGCAATTCTAACGAAATCATATAGTTTGGTGTATTGCTCTCGGTCTTGATCAATATTGATGGCCCTGCTTATTGAATGGTAGAATTCTTCCATCTGCAAAATATATGGTTTATAAATGACAATCAAAAAGATATAGCGATTCAAGTTATTTAATGAGAATATCTTAAGGTGTAATGTGATTGGTCAATTTCTGTTCCAAGGCTGTCAAGTCGTATAATCGTCATTGCAAATTGAAGGCAGAGTTGGCAAAGGCTTTGACTGTTTTCATGTATTGGACAGTGTTTCCCCTTTCACACAGGCAACTACTTGCTAGAGTTTTTGGACGTTTAATTGCTTAAAAAAAATTCCTGTGTATTTCACGAGAATAAGCGAAATTGCCGGAGATTATTTCGTTTCAATTCAATGCTACTTATGTCGTTTATATTTGGCAATCCGGAAGTCTTCCAGACTCTTCTGAAAGCGTTCACTTGGGAAAAAATGACAGTTCTAATTCTGAAAAGAAGAGAATTTTGCTTCTGGATTTGAAATCAGAATCAGAGCCAGAAGCACTCAAACCGTCAAACTCGACTGTTGTCATTTTTTGTATAATAATTGTGCAAGAAACATTTTTTTGTTTTGAATTTGAATATTCTCACGTACACAATTATTTTCACACATACCATACAATCTCATTAAAATTCAGAATCGTCAGAATCACACAAGTGTTCAGTTGGGTTCCCGGATCGAAGAAGAATTCCGGATTGCCAAATAAAAACCCCATTAGTTTGAACACGTACTGCACGAATGAATCAAAGAAAACAAAATTACGACACTTCTTTTTTGTCTTATTTTACTGACGGCACCAGAGACCAAAATTTTGGAAATTGTTGTTGTTTGTCCGATGTGGATTAATTGATTTTGGTCTCTGGTGCCATCAATAAAATAAGACAAAAAAAGAATTGTCGTAATCTTGTTTTCTTTGATTCATGCACTGCACGTAATTTAAAAGGGAACGTGAACAAAAAAATAAAAAAAAAAATAACTTAAAATCGTATACCGTGGAGAATCGAGATTTTTTTCACTGCAATTACTTCTTGCCTTTCTACCCCACAAATTAAGAATGGCAGGCTACTCAGTAAAAAGGGAACATATATATTTAAAAGAATTTTTATTCCTATTTTTAATCATTTACTTGAAGTTTTCAGTATAGAGTTTGCTCTGAACACTGATTTGTTTTTTAAACACTCTTGCACCACAAAACCCAGAATAAATTTTCATTTTAACCATAAAAACCGTAACCATACAGAACAAAACAACTCTTATTTTGTTCGCAGATACACACCAGATACAGAAAATCGGCAAGCGTTCAACTTCACCCGCCATTTACATAGGTATACGATTATTTTTTTCGACACATTTTCCTTCATTTCGTGTGCTCCGCAATTTTCTCAGAATACTGAGCAGATTATGTCCGAGCACACCGACCGCGGTCGAAACATGTTCAGAACAAAATGAAAAAAATATTCGGAGCTCTGAAAGTTCCGATTGAAAAAGAAACAAAAAAATTGTTTGACACCAACGCTGCTGTGAAATATAAAAGAAAAACGCCATTTAGTGCATGTATTGCAGAGCATGAGTCTTTTTATACTTCCTAAGCTCATGTACAGTAATACATAACAAATAAAATAACAATAAGGTAGTTAAACCAAAAAAATATCCCTACGAAATTTTTAAAAGAAAACAATCTTGGCACATCGGCAACGCTGAATGCTGACACCAAACAATTTACCAACACTAACGAAAAACGAACCATCATTCCCTTCTCTTTCAAAAACATTATAATTCCATTAAAGAGACATTCTCTTATTTTTTGTTCGTGGAATGTGGAAGATGACAGAACAGCCTGGTGCACTTTATTTTATTTATTTATTTTTATTAGATTGAGGAATGTCAGGAATTTAATTTTCCTACGTACCACATTAAAAAAAATATTAAAAATTATTTCACAAATTCACACAAAGGAAACCAGTACGGTTTTTATTATACAAACCATCAAAAATTAAACATGAATTTGAATGTACATAGTGAACTTTGGAAATTGAATACGCACACATTTTAGTTCACAATAAAAAAAAAGTTGTTCAACAAGTTTTCTCTATTTTAAACTTACCTTTAATAAATGTTTGATAGAGAGCTGATGAAATGTTTATTTTAATTTTAATGAATCGGAATATTATACAGAAAAATCAAAATAAAAGTATGTTATCTTCTATGTAAATTGTGAAATCTTGGCCGGAAAAGGCGGTGTCAGAAAGAATTCGTCTGCTATGAAGACCCTTCTTCTTTGATTGTTTTTATTCAACTACTACTATTAAAAAAGTACCATAATTTAAGAGAAAATACTAAAATAAAACAGAACTAAACAAAAAAAAAAACAACCACCCATTTAGTTGAGTTTGAGTGAAATCAGTTCAAAACCAGAAGCCAGTTGAGTGAGAGAGATATTGGATTGTGTGACGTTTAAGTGTGATTTCTAAAACAGTGTTAGGAGACCTTCCTCAATAATCTTTTTTTTTTTTTTTGTATGAAAAGGAATGGTAAATAAAGACCTCAAAACGTAAAAAGGGATTTGCTGTGATTTAGATGTTTGTGGGGTTTTCCATCGGCAAATTGATTATTTTTCATGGCAAATGGAACGCTATTTGAATTCTTTTTTTTTTATGTTATAATAGTGGGGTATATTCGTGTCTGTGCAACAAGTTTTTGTTAAACTTAATTCTACATTTTTATTAACTGAGGGCCTAGAGAAAATATACTATATAGGAACACAGATTTATATAAAAAAAAATGGAACTCTTATACCCACCAATGGAAAACCACATTATCTTATTAGATAAATTTTTATTTAAGGTTGAATCGGGTGTTTTTTCAATCATTTTGATTTTAAAGCAGAGGTTATTAGGTTAGTTCAGTGGTCAGATTATTTAATTCGACGTACCTGGGCCTAGAAGCTTATTATAACAGCGAATTCATAAAGTCAAAGCCTCTTGCAAAAATACGCGATTGTAGTGTTGGCAACGATAACATAGTGGATGAGAATGGATAAGGACACACTTTTTACAAGATACGTAAGTTGCAAACATGCACTACAAATAAATGTGTTTTTTCTCATTTGTTGTCTTACTAAAGAACGACCAGAAACTCGCTTTTTTTTAAGTATGTAAAATTTTAGTTTTGAAGAGAGCTGCCAAACGGAATCGTTTTTTGTGTTGTTTGATAATAATAAGCTCATGAGGTTTGACCTTAGAAACAAAAAAAAAAAACAATCTAATTTTTGTTTAGTAATAAAAACACAGAAATGGTTTGTTTATTTAATTGTTTGCCCTAGTTATTTTTATATTATAGAAATTTATTTTCGTATTTGGTAAATAAATAAGCTTAGGAAGAATTGCTTCTTGGGGGAAGAAATTGGGAATTTTCATTTTAATTAGAGGAATTTTTCAGAAAATGCCTCTAAAATACAGCAGTGAAGAGTATTCATAGCTACCATTTCTTGTACACAAACTTCGGTTCCGCCCGCCCACACAGGTAAATTTTCACAAATTCATGGCCAAAACTACAAAAAAAAAATTACGATTTGTTGTTTTTGTTTAATGCCAAGTTGTTAACAAATAACAAGAGCTTTGAACCTTATAGATCATGCGATGCAAATTGTAACTGTTTAATCAGTAGATGCTTTCAAATTGGAAACTTTAAATTAACGAGTGCAGTAGCAAGTTTGGTTTGTAATAAGCAGTAGGTTGCATTATTTTTTATAAATTTTTTTTGGTGCTTTGTAAAATAATTTAATATGGATTCTGTTGCTAGTGGTATTGAAAAAAAAATAATGTAATAACACTTTTTTGCAATATTTCAAGTCTAATGAAATTTTTTAAGCTTTTTAAAATAATGTGTTTGCGCAGTAAAAACAGAAAAAAATTTCTTCTTCAGTAATGAAAAAATTAAGTTGATCTGCATTTTTTTGTAATGAAAATAGTGTTTAAAGTTTGGTTAATGTTTCCTTTATAGGATACAATACTAAAACATTGCGGCTTTTTGCGTCTTTTTAAAATATTGGCTTTAAAGAGTGTTGCGGACCGTGATTTTTTTTTTATTTAGATTTTTTTTTTCTTGACACAGGATCGCAATCAAGTTTCATTTTTCTTTCAAGAAATCAGCTTTCTGAATTTTTTAGAAGCTGTACGTCTCGTGACATTACAGAAAAAATTATTTTTTTGGTAGAAAAGGTTGAAAATGAGACCAATATTGAAATTTCAGAGCAAACAACGAAAAATTTAACTCACTTTGCTTATGAACATAGAAGAAGATGGCTGAGCGCCTCAAGAAATTACAACACCTTCTTAAAACAAAATACAAATTGGCTTCAATATGAAATTTCTTTTCCATGCCGAGCCCGTGGCTTTGTTGGACGGCCTCAAAAGGATTTTTCGGACCTAGGCGAACGATCAAAGACACGTAAAACAGTAGATTTGCGTACTAATTATAATACCGAAGAATTAAGCTATGCTGCGCAGATGCTACTTAGAGAAGAAGGAAAACTAGATTCTTCAAATGTGATGAAAAATATAATCTTTTCAACTCCTTCCCGCGCCGAAAAATATCAAAAAGCTTTGAAAAAAATGGACCAGGAAATTATTCCATATACAGTGGAAGAAGCTCTTTCTATAGTTGTTGAATGGAAATTAACTAAGTTCCAATACAATGTTATTAGAGATTCTGCAATAAAACATAATAACCATATGTATCCAAACTATGCAGCTGTTTTAGAAGCAAAAAAAAAATGTTATCCTGAAAACTTGGTTATAACTGAATCAATCGCAGAATCACCGCTTCAAATTTTATTAGATCACACAATTCGACGTTTGTTTCATTCAATCAGAAATGTTATAGAAACATTGCATATTAATGAAAAGTCTAACATTCACCTCATTTCCAAATGGGGTTGTGATGGAAGCTCAGGCATGAGTGAATATAAGCAACGTTTTTCTGATCCAAACATTTCAGATGCTAATATTTTCTTAACATCTTTTGTTCCTATCCAGCTAGTGTCAGGTGACCAAGAATCACATAGTAAAATTATACTGTGGCAAAATCCTCATCCATCATCCACAAGGTTCTGTAGACCAATACGACTTCAATTCGTCCACGAAACAACACATGTAACTGTAAGAGCATTCGATTACATCAAAAACCAAATATCTCTTTTAAAAGAAACTTTAATAGATCATATTAATGGAAGCATTTCAGTAAAGCATAAAATGCTTCTAACAATGATAGACGGTAAGGTCTGCAATGCCATAACTGAAACCTCTTCAACTCAAAGGTATTATCTTTGTGGTCTAACATCAAAAGACTTCAATAAAATAGATTTGGTGTTGAACAAGCAAGTTCAAGACAAGTCAAAGCTGAGGTTTGGGTTATCCTCTTTGCATGCTTGGATAAGGTTTTTGAATGTTTAATCCATGTCTCCTACAAACTGCCTATAGGACAATGTCAAGCTCGTGGTGAAGAAAACAAGAGGAAAGTCGAGGAAAACAAGAAAAGGATTCAAGAAGCATTTAGAAGCCGAATGGGACTTTTAGTCGACAAACCAAAACCAGGTTATGGTAGTACGAACACTGCCCGTCGATTTTTCCATGACTCTGTTACTTCTTCGAATATAACCAACATAAATGAAAACATCATATGTCGATTCAGGGTTGTTTTGTCAACAATATCCAGTGGATATCCAATACAAATTGGTCGATTTAAGGAGTATTGTATTGATACAGCAAATATGTTTGTACAACTGTACCCATGGTATAATATGCCAACAAGTGTACACAAAATATTAATACACAGCCCTGAAATTATATCTGAAGCTATTCTTCCGATTGGACAGCTCGGCGAAGAAGCCCAAGAATCACGGAACAAAGACATAAAGCGTTTTCGAGAAAGTTTTTCAAGAAAATTTTCGAGGCAGCAAAATATGGAAGATGTGTTTCACAACTTGTTGGTTTCTTCTGACCCATTTATAAGTGGCTTGAGAAAACTAAACCCTAAGACGAAAAATGCATTTCCGTCTGAAGTGCTTCAGTTTCTAATTGAACAAGAGATCGAGCGAACAGACTTAGTTACAGTTTCAGAAGTCATTGAATGATGTACACATACACACGCATTTTTATTTATGTATAATATTGTTATCTATATACCTACTTATTTATTTATTTATAATACCGTTGTTTTTCCAATATATTAAATGTTTAAATATTGTATTATTAAATGTCAAATGGAACAAACCCTATGGTGTACTGTTGTAAAAACAAAACTTTTTCATTTTTTTCTTCTTTTTGATAAATTTTCGTGTAAATTTACTTGAAAATGGTGAATTTTATTAAAATTACCTAATTTTGATATAATCATGCAATAATAAATTCAATAAACACAAAAAATAATTTGGCCATGTTTTTGGGAAAATTTACCTGTGTGCGCCCCGCTAAATGAAGTGACGTAAAACACGCTCTTTATGACAGGAATGACAAATAGTATTTCAATAATGTTTTAAAAATTTAAAAAATTGGCAAGTTACTATAGGCGTCATGAAATAATAACTGATATTTGTAGAATAGTTGTTAAATAAAGCATTTATTACTTGCGATTATAGGTCCTATATGGCAAGTTATGCATTCGTAAAAAAAATTCTAACGATCAAACATACGTTTTTTCTAATTTAAAATAATTTTTGAAATGTTAAAAAAGAATGTTAATATACCTACCTAGTTACAATAAAGCTTTACACGATTGTTTTAAATTTTTATTTAAAATTTTCTGAATTTTTGTTTGTATTTTTTTGCTCTTTTAAGTTCTTAATCGAAAACTGAAATCTGTCTACGTGCTTTTTATTTTTTATGTTCTTTATTTAGTTATGTATATACGTGTATTGACTTTGATGTTAATAAATTAATATAAATCAATCTTTATACAAATACATCTTGAAGAAGACAGGCGTATCTTGGGTGGCCAAAGGAGATTTTAAGCCCTGCGACTGCATACATAGGTTAATACAGTTCACGGTGTACAAAAATGTTAGTGCATACGGGGGACATGCTGCCCCCTGAAACCTCCTGCTGAGCCCAATATAGAGTTTGATTGCGACCTAGTTTGGGTGTAGGCAAAGTTTTTTGTATTTTAAGAATATTTTTGGATTCTAAGACTGTACATTTCAAAAGTGAAATAAAGCCATAATAGCCTTATGTCACTTTTCGAAAGACACATATCCTTATAAGGCTTTATCACACTTGGTATAACCGTTGCGTTATTTGACGGCACCGGCATTTTATAGTACAGGTAGGCCTCACTTAACGCTGGAGTTACGTTCCTGAAAAATACCGTGTTAAAGGAAATCGATTAAATGATACAAGAAACCAGTGCAAAAAGGGGGGTTACGTTCCATGATTTCTAAAAACACACAAAAATATTTTTATCTTAGAATTTTATTTATCGAAATTGGAACCATACATACAACGAACAAACAAAAACACAAAACATAAACCATGACTACTTCTTCTTACAATATAAACTTCATAAAACTTTAAGAAACGAAAGAAAAAAAAACTAATTTTAAACTGAACAAAAGAACATCGCAGATCATTCTTCATCATTGCTTAAATAACCCATTCGTGACCGTTTTGTCAATGCATCAATGTTGTTTTGTTTTTGCTGAAAAAATACGTAATTCCGCGTTATTACATGGTAACAAAAATTATTTTTGATTTAGATCTGCCAAAAAACTGACTGTCAATTTTTGCGTTCGATTGCCGAAAAAAATTGATTCATTTCTTGATTTTAAATAAATTTGGCATATCTGGATTTTTCGGCATCATAATTGACAGCCATCAGTTTGACAAGGTCTTGTTGGATAATAATTTGTTTCGGTTGCAAGAAAGAATAAAAATTGTTTTAGTTCAAATGGAAGCAGTTTTAAGTGAATTAATTTATTCGTCGAGCTCATTTTCGGGCTTACAAACTTGAAAATAAAAACAACTTTCGAGTCAATATTTGGTAGCTGATACCGCTAGCTGCTTCGCAGACAGAAATATGCCAATACTATTAAATAAAAATCAATCTGAAAATGTATTCGATTCCTTACGGAAAAAATTAATTTATAGATCAAAATATAAATTTACAAATCGAAAACCCCATTAATAAAAGGGAAGTCCCTATTTCAGTTCATTCGTACTTAACAAAGAAAAAACCAGTAGGCATGGATATGCTTGCATAAACTTGAAAGCAAATATGCAATCTCTACAAACAAAATATGTAACACAAGGACAACAATATTTTTGCTTCCGATACCGCGTTAGAACGAGCTTTTAAGCGTGTTGAACGAAGAGGTACGCGTTAAGTGAGGCCTACCTGTACTTAATTCTTTTGCATATACCTACATATAGGTACACTTACACTTTATACTAGACTAGGACGTAAAATGAAATGGAAGTCTACCACTTTGTGGTGTGCTACTCTGGGTAATGCCAACAGTTACTGTACTTTACTTTTTAAAAAAATATCATTTTATTCATTAACCTGAAAGAAAACAAGTCCACACATTAAAATTAATAAAAAGTAGGTTTGGTTATTTTAAATTTTCTCGAAAATAAGAACAAAAAGCAAAAAATGTAAACAAAAAGATAAATCTACGTAGGTACCTACATATACCTATACTTTTTGTTCCCATATTTTGAGTTTGAAATTGTTTTTTTTTAAAGATTTAAAAAAATCTTTTTTTTTTTAATAAAATATCTAATATCGTGCAAAAACTTAAACAAATATAATTTTTTTGACATCCTTAAATTTCAAAATGACATCTGGAATTCGAACGGTACATAAAATTGCATTGTATTTTTTGTTTATAGTACAAGCCAAGCAGTTTGCAGCATCAAGCTATTGATCAAGGGTCTCTTAAGACTTTTCCAATTTCTCTTCCTATGTTATATACATATAGAATAGGAAGAGAATTGAATCTGCACTTAAAAATGTAATCATTTGAATTTTCTTACAATTTTATTTTTGTTTCTGAAAGCATATAATCATAAACTAATATCATAAAGACCCGAAACCTCTGCTTTCATTTGACATTTGCCTACAAGCTTAAGTAAGCACACAAGTAACTTTTCTGTTCCTCTTTCAATAGACTGATAAGAACGCACACAAGAATCTTTTCTGTTCCTCTTCCTATAGACCCATAGACAATGCAGCCCCAGTAATTTGTTTTTGTTTTGTTTTTGAGTTTGGCGGTAATCTTCCGAGTTGATGGACCATTATGCGTCTGGTGAATATCTCATCGAGATACCAATATTCGGGTTCAGGATAGAATCGTGGCTGTTGCATCGGCAATACAGGCAAATCCAAGTGTTTCGACTCGAAACTTATCGGGATAAATTGGAGTTAGCAGAAGGTCATTACAACGGATACTTCATGATGATTTAAACTTGTTTCCGTACAAAGTCCAAATTACAATCAAGTTAAACCCTCAGGATTTGCCTGTTCGCCTGGAATTTTGCCGAAAAATGATTGCAGTGGCCGAAGAGGGCAACACATTGATAAATTATTTGTTCATGTCTGATGAGGCCCATTTTCACTTAAACGGCAATGTTAACAAGCAAGATTGCCGTATATGGAGTAAATCTAATCCAGAAATGCTCCATGAGACGGAACTGCACCCAGAACGAGTCAGTTTCATCAAGGTGTATTGTCGGGCCATACTTCTTTGAAGAAAACGGTGTAAGACAAACTGTTAATGGGGACCGTTATTTAAAGATGTTGAAGGAGTTTTTTTTACTCAGAACTTCACCGAAGACGTATCCCTTTCAGCAGGATTTGGTTTCACCAAGATGGAGCAAGTGCACACGTGGCCACACAAGTTATGGCGGAGCTCCAACGAAAATTCCCACACAAATTGATATACAGGAACTGCACTCTCCGCTGGCGCCCAAGGTCACCTGACCTACTGCACCATTTACTGAATTGAAGCAGTTCATTAAGATAATAATGGAGGCGATCCCAATTTAAACCCTTCAGGTAGCTCGACCAGAAATATGTACAGAACTCTGCAGCACAACCTAGGTGTAAATAATTATTTTCAAGATCGGCACTCCATATCAACCATCTCAACTATTTTTAAAACCAGAGGTGAACTCATTCGGTTAAACTATATGCCATATGGACCCGTAGAAAATACTGAATGCACCCTGTGTAACCACAGAACGACTGAAGATGTCCTACATTTCTTAGGAACGTGTCCTATCCTTGCCACTATACGTCAAGATCATTTTGGAAAAAGATCTCTTACTGCAAATGAAAACAAGGAATTATTGAATGGACCAGATTGGAATCGTCTATGTAACTTTGTCAAAACAGCGTTAAGATATAGAAGTCAAATTGTAAATGAAGCTTTTTAAAAATCAGTTATGTCCTCTTGCTATAATTCCTTTTAATATCATTTTTATATATGTATATTTCAATACAACCAAGAAATGCATTTTCTATTAAAAAATGTCTAAAATTCAATAAATTTAAATTATATTTGTTCAGATATACTCTATTTCTGGCTGACGGCAAAAGCCAAAGCTTAAATTGTGAAATTGTAAAACAAAAACAAGAATTCTTTAATTGTTAAATAAAATTACTACTATTACTAAAGAACAATCGAAATTATGTTTGTGCGCTATCTTCTTTTTTTCGGCCCGATCGATTTGAATGAAATTTTCAGGAGCTGTTAGAATGTATTTGGATAGTGCATATAAGAAATCTATTTGCCGTTCGATGTCTAGAACCGGAGTTATAACCAAAATGTCACTCATATGTTTGTTATTGCCTTATTAGTATAAATAATGTGTTTTGTTTTGTATACGCACACTTCATTTTGTTTTTTCTTTGTTGCCGCGTGTATGCACACGATTACAGCATTTGATTCCCATTAAATGTAGGTATTTCGATATGTTGTTTTGTTGGTTGTCTAGAATGTTCCATGGATTTTTAGGACGACTTAAAGATGGAAAATTCGTTGTGAAGCTTGCCAAATTTCGGTTAATTTTGAAATTCAATGTGATAGAACACGTTTTACGTGCATTTTGGGGGATAGGCTTATGAGATGTATATTAGATGACGCTGTGCTGCCATCAATGCCCAACCCGATAGATTTCGTTTATATTAATTAGGCTGTGCGCGATTTGACAAGTGTCCTTTTCACATTATAATTTTCTATTCAGGAAATTTGCTATTTTTCCTGCTGCAATTGATTCCAGTTTTGCGCATTATTACACTGATTCCGATCTAACCTTGGACGGCTTACACGCCTTGCAATAATTAATCAGAATGTTCCTGATAATCAAACGCAAGACGTACGTGCAGAAGAAATAAATGGACACGTGCCCATATTACACAGCTTCAAACTGCACAATCACCACCACAAATTCGACAAAAAGTTATTAGAAGGTGAATAGTTGTAAATGTAGACTTTAATCACACTGCTTTGGAATACGCAATACGATTCCACAATCGCATTTACATTCTCGATGCTACCGGTGGGAAATGCAAGACATTCGTTATCTTAATTAGTTGATTCCAGCAACATTGGGCCAACAACTCCTTCATTATCTGTTGCATCCTATGTATCTAGGAACTGCTGCCACACTCTTTGAAGGCGGTCGAACTGCACATTCCGCTTTGAAGCACAAAGAATTCGGCGACATCGAAATTGATGCGAGAATGCAAATTCATATTTTTTTTTTTATAATTTACACGTGCTCAAGGGATTATAATATTACTCTTTAAATGATTTTTAACACAGCGCGGTCGTGAGAAAGAAGAGATAGAAGGATAGTTGTTGTCTCAAATTTATCTCCAGGGATGGCGGCTGTACTAAAGCGGATAATTTAACGTGTTCTATTTATCTACGTCTCTTAATTCGTATTATTTTATTTATTACGTCGTCATATTGTATGGGTATATGTTTACTCAATCACATGTTGTTAGTGTTATGCCTAAACAGCATTGATGAGCAAACCAGCAACTCATTTTATGACAATTTTAGAATTAGTATTTTAATGAAAAATAAGACGACATAGACAATGCAGGAATCGAACCTGCGACCCCGAGGTTGACAGGCGAGCACACATCTATCGCGCCACGGCCACCCCCGAATTTGGGTTGAATACACGATGACGCATAAACGAGCTTTGGAGCCAGTTGACCGAATGAAGGATATACAAGGTGATTCGAGATGATTTGACGGGGATATGATATCGCTCAGCGGAGATTTTCATCGAACGCTTCCCGCCATCCCGAAATCTGCAGCCGATGAATTTAATGCATGCTTGGAATCGTCGTCTGTGTGCCGGCATGTCAAGAAGTTGAAATTGACCACAAATATGAGAGTGTCATTGCAGAACGACCCGTCGGCATCTGAATTCTCAAGACAACTGCTGGCGCTTGGCAATACCAAATTTCTGTTGATGTCTCGACGGGAATTAACAACGTCGACAAAGAAATTGAGCACTAAAGTAAAGTGTTCTCCGGCATTGCAAAAAATTATAAATATCTCGATTGGATTTGTGAACGGGCAATACTAGCAGCGAAGAAAAAGGACGTCGTTGATAGCTTGGTAAACGGTCTTTGTTGTTTGTTTTTGCGCCGGTAAACAAATCGAAAAATATTGCTTATCTTATCACTATATCCTTATTTTTATTAAATTCAAATAAATCGCATTGAAATTTAAACTATGTGTTTTATTATAGCTCTGCAGTTATTTGAAGGCGTTAAATTGGGGCGAGACGAAGCTAGTTTTTTTAAAAAAATTCTTGGAACGGTTTTTTTTATTAAATATGTATGCGAGGTACCGTTGTTTTTTTATTTTAGCAAAATTAAATTTTTAACTATTTAAGTCGTTTTTGAAATTTAAAGTTTTCAAAAAAAAATTAATTTCAAAAAAAAATTTTTTTGAAAAACTCTCTAGGAGCTTCTCCGTAAAAAATGTCAAAAAATCTTAACCTTTTGCCAGAAAATCGAAAACCTACTTGTGATACCAAAAATAACAATTTTTTCCCAAAAATAAAATTATCAAATGGTACCCTTTCCCTTCATTAATTAACTGATTTTTCTTTAAAAAAATCTTTGACGCCGTTTTTGAGAAAAATAAGATTTTTTTTGGCAACAAAAAATGTATGGGATATCTACTGTTATTTGTCGTCTTTAAAAAAACGTGTGACCGAAAAAAAAATATGTACCAAGTTTGGTTGCAAAATCGGGGACAGAAAGACAGACAGACAGACGGAATTGAGGTACGCGCTTTTTTTGGTGTGCTCTATAAGCATAATGTCAGGTTTGATTGGTAGAATTTTTGTTTTGTTTACGAATGCATAACTTGCCTTTGTAGTACCTATAATCACAAGTAAAAATGATAACAAAAAACACACCAAGCGGACAACACTTTCCTTCATTTAGTCGAAATATTTTTTATCCTCAAAAGCTCTAAAAAAACATACATTCTGAAAATTCAGTTTTTTCATGTTTTCTTACAAAGAAATATATAACGGTATATGTCATACATTTTTTTTTGGCCAAAAAGATAAATCTTGTTTTTCCCAAAAACTGCTCCAACGTTTAATAGAAGAATGATCAAAATGACAGCGATCACTTTCGTCTTATGTGAAAAGGCACTTTGTCAGAAATTTTCTTTTGAAAGAATGGTTATTCTTGGTATCTCTACCATTTTTTGGGTTTTCGATATTCTTGAAATTTGATTTATTTGAATTTTTTTATGAAGTTCCTAAAAAGTTTGAACAGTATTATAAACACAATTTTTCATTTTTTTCTAAATTAATATTATTTTTTTTATAAAAGCATATGCATATGAAAACTAGAGGTAGTCTAGTCTACTAACCCTACTACTAATTTTCACAGTGGGAGTTTAAACTTAAGATCAACTGAACCTTAAACTAAGTTAAAATTTTTGGTTTAATTTGTCCGGTTTCACAGTGAAATATACATTAACTACATTTTATGAAAAATTGTAGCAGCATTTTCAGCCTCGTCCTCCCTTTCTCCTCTCACACAAAAAAACACGCGAAACAACGAGAATAATAAATAAAATAATATTCAAAATCACTAGAGGTATTCACGATCTGGTGTACCAAGTCTTGTAAAATTGTAAAAAATTATTTTTTTACAACAAACTGTGAACACACCTTTACTAATCTGTAGCAATACTGAAGCAAATGTCAAAATCTGTTTCACATTTGTTCTGAAGAAAGCTTAGTTTGTGTTAAAAAAATCTTACACTCTTGTATTTTTTCTGTTACGATAGGGCTCGGGTATTGTAAAAGTTTAAAAGTGTAAGACTTTGACATTCAGTATATTTTGTTGTTGTAGTGCAAAAAAATGCTACACTTTTACACTTTTACAATGATACAAGACCAGATACATCGGCTTGTGAATACCCCTACTATAACAGCTCGATAACATTTGAATACACAATTTTGTTTTGTTCATAACATTTTCTGAAAAAAAAATACAAACGCTGAACTGAAGCTTAAACGGCAGAATAATCTCGGTTAACTTAAACTAAAAATTGAACTCAATTCAAGGCTTAAACGACACTGTGAAACCGAATAAATTGTTGATCTGAAGTTTAAACTAAAAGTGGAGCTTAAACTAAGTGTTCATGTCATCGCATTTCATAACATGGGTCAACCAGCTGACTATGCAGTCAATTGTTATTTAGCAGTAGCATCACTGGATCAATTGTATTGCATTTCTGACGATGAATCTGTGGTTGGTGTTCCAGAATTTTTTTTTCATTAGTTGGTGTCCATTATTGTATGTTGTAACTTGTAATTATAATTGAGCCAGATATGTTGTTTTGGTTCTTTTGCATAGTAATATTTTACAATAAGTTAATAAATAAATTCATAGTATTAAGCAAATAAAATAAGTAGCAATTAAGTATAAAAACCCATGTAAATATAGCAACTCAATTCATTAATGTAACAAAAGTCAGTGTGTTTTAATTGTTCTTGATTTTGGTTAGCTCACTTCTGAACAAGTTAAAGCGCTTCATCAAAATTAATAGATTTTCTAACTTATGTGCTTGATAATCGAATATTAGACAAACGAGTCTATACACTAGGGATGATCAAATTTGACACAACATCGATGTCAACATCGAAGAAACATCATCGATGTCATCAAAATATAGAACCAGAGTCATCGGTGTTTTAAAACATCGATGTTTTTTTAATGCTTTTTTGTAATTTAATAGCACGTTCAAGATTTGATAAAAATGCATTTTATAACAAGTTCAAAGTACCTTCATTGTATTGAAAATTGTAGCGATATTTTCGATCGTAATTTTCTTATGGGTTTCGGCCAAGTAGCTAAGATAAATTCATCATAGTGTCACCTGATTGCAAAAGAACTAGGTAATACGTTTTCCGTAAAATATAGTTTTATAAACTACCATTTCTTGCTAACAAAAATACCAAAAAGTACTTTCTCTTCATTAATTAACTGACTTTTGTTTTCATAAAAATCGTTGAAGCTTTTTTCAAGAAACATAAGATTTATCTTTTTGGCCAAACTCTTATTATTTGTTTTACAAAAATGAAAAAACCACTTAGGAATTTTTAGGAAAAAACAATATGTACCAAGTTTGAAGAATATCTAATATTACTCGCGGGTAGACAGAAACCTGAGTGCCACTCTTTACGACTTTTTTACGAATCTCAAACTTACCATATAGTAATATTTAGTACAAATATATCGTAAGTAAATATCAAACCATTGAATTAATTTTTACTTAAATAATAATTAAGGTTGAAAATTTGGTTTTCTTTCTCTTTAATGTTAAATTTTATCGAAATTATTAATTAATAATATTAACTTATAAACTATATTACTTTCAATAATAGAATTCTAAAATGTTGTTCATAATAATGATAATTTAAAATGTATAATTTAAGGAAAAATTGCCCAAAGTAAAACACGGTTGGTTTGGTCTTTGAACTTGATACATACAATTTTACTCGAATACTTGCGAAGTGTAGTTCCGCCGAAATGCAATTCTACCGGTACGGTTTATCTTTATAAGCATTTGCGCTCAATAATAGAATATTTTAAATGTAACGTGTGTGTAGCAGAAGTAATTATGAATTATTTTGCAATGGCTTTTTTTAAGTCGATGTTTAGAATCTTAACATCGATGTTGTGATGTTTCACATGTTTCATCATCGATGTTAAAACATCGATGTTTTTTCGCCTAACATCGATGAACATCGCTCATCCCTAGTTTAAACTCGCACTGTGAAACTGGGGGTAACAGCGTCAATATTTAGCTACAAAGCTTTTGTAGCTAAATATTGTCTTGCATTTTATTTGTCTTCGCTATCATTTTAATATCAAGTTTGATAAAAATTTCGATTTTTTCAATTTTTTATAGTAGATTAGATAAATATACGTTTATATTGCAAGAAAATACAAAGCAATGGCGGATTAGTTTGGGTGGAAGCGTAGAAGTTCTTCAGCGTATCAATTTTCGTTATAAAATACGTTCACTGTGGAGCTTTATGGTGCCTCAAAGTGCCAACCGATCAAAACTTATAATTTTGAGTTCGACGTATAAGCAAGGCGTAACGCATATTGTAATAACGATGAGTGACGTTTCTCTCAAAAAAATTTAAGTTCCACTCGAATTAAGGCGTTACGCTGAAAAAAATAGGGGTATTCACGATCCGGTGTATCTGGTCTTGTATCATTGTAAAAGTATAGCATTTTTTTGCACTACAACAACAAAATATACTGAATGTCAAAATCTTACACTTTTACAATACCCGAACCCTATTGTAACAGAAAAATACAAGGGTGTAACATTTTTTTAACACAAACTTAAGCCTTCTTCAGAACAAATGTGAAACAGATTTTGACATTTGCTTCAATGTTGCTACAGATTAGTAAAGGTGTGTTCACATTCTGTTGTAAAAAAATAAAATTTTACACTTTTACGAGACTTGGTACACCAGATCGTGAATACCCCTAATGACTATACAACGCCAATCGTAATACAAATATTTGAAAATGAGATTCGTTATTTAAGCGAAACGCCATTCGTAATAGGGGTGATTATTAACTATTAGTGGAGATGCAATGAAGAGAAGAAAAACCGCTATATATCAAACTGCTGTGTTACTGCTCTTTGAGCAAGGAGGCCGAATGGAGAAGGAGAAATAACCGACAAATTCATTAGCTGTATACCTATAGAAATGGTGATATATTTCAAAATCCAAATTCTCAATTGTACGTATACATTACATTGATTATTCCACATCGAGCACGACAGCGACACGTTGCATCCCCCAGGTTCGAGGCAACAAGAAAAAACGAATAAGCGGTTTAAATACTAATTGCACAACACAGCAGATTCATTTCAAGATTTCAAAAATGAATACTATATTCAAGTCAATTATACTTAAACCCATAACCGCCACCATTTAGCGAAAAGTAATATGTGGATGATTGATGAACCCTTCAAAAAACAATGACTAACGACCTAAAAATAATCAAACTAACAACGCCAACGTAGGTAGGTAAGAAATTTCAATTTCAATTGAACAATAAATCCAAGATGACATACGAGCTTGCACACTATTCAAACAATACTTCATAAACATTTACCTACCCTCACTTTTTTTTTTATTTCTTCAAGAATACATGGAATATGGATCCATAAGACCGCTTCCCTACATTTATAAGACAAGTCAATTCACATTATGTTTCCATTTATTTTCAATTCCATTATGTAAAATATTGTTGCTCGAAAAACTTCTGGTACAATTACTTCAGCTACATCCGGTCGATATCAATCTAGCGAAATTGCTTACTATTGTAAACATTCGATTGAGTGACAGTTTGATTCATGACTGGTTCACCCACCAAGTTAAAGTTGTTTAATAATAAAAGTGACAATGCCAAGCCAACCATTCCTTTATATTGTTGTTAATGTACTACCTATACTGAAAATGTTACAGCAGTCATATTTATTGATGTATATGTATCCATGTGAAGCTCTTGTTAGGAAGTCACCATAACCAGATTGATTAGAGAGCTGTTAGGGAGCAGAGGCAGCAGGAACGGTTGTTGAGATCAAAAATAATAATAAGTTGCTCAATGGACTAGTCGTGTTTTCCCTGGCGGGTGTTCTATCAAAGTTTTTTCCAATTATTTTGCACCAAATCGACCTCAAAAACAAAAAAAAAAACAAAAAAAAAACAGAAAATCTGTTTATTAGTTTAGTCTAATCAAGTGACATTAACCACATTATTGTGCAAAGTTTTTAAATTATTATAATTAAAAACTCTTTTAAAATTTAAAATAAAAAAAATAAATTCTTTGTTTGTGCCTTCGAACCTAAAAAATCTATCATACCCCTTCTCCAAATCAAATAAAACGCTCTCATATGTCTGGCCCAAACAATCAACGAAGCAACCCATCAAACCCTAAAGTGTTCAATTACTCACCTCGTACTTCTACAGGCTCCTTAAAACCAATTAAAAAAATGGCCGACGAAAGCTCCTTGCTTAATAATTTGGATGAAAAATTAAAAACGCAAAGTGAGTTTATTACTTCTACTTTATCCGTACAATTCAGAAAAGAGCACGACTCACTAGCACAAAAACTACAAACACAATTTGCCGAAGTAAACAAAAACATTTCTGATGTCATTAAAAGAGTGTCACAAATTGAATCATCAATCAGCAATACTATCGCCGACATAGATGCACTTAAATCTGACGTCAACAATGTAAAAGTTTCTTCAACCAATGTCAACACCGAACTTGCAAAAACAAAATCACATATTAATACCAACAAACAAGAAATTGCCGAAATGAAAAACTTCATTGCTGATCTTACAACAAAACTCAATAACACAATTGCTTTACTAGACGATCAAGACAATAAAAGAATTTCTGGAGACGCTGTGCTCTTTGGAATACCGTGCACACCCGATGAGAATCTTCGTTCTATGTTTAATTACTTATGCCACGATATTCATATCAAACCGCCCGCACTGCTTGACATTTTCCGTACACGACCGAAGACAAACAACAAACACGATACAGCCATCATTCTTAAATTCCGATCGGCTTACGATAAGAACTTTGTGCTTACATCTATAGCTAAATATAAAAAAAAAAACAACACACAACTTTCACTAACCAACGTAGGTCTTAAATCTACTGCACAAATTTATTTACGCGAGTGCCTAACTTCCAAAAACAACTCGTTAATGCGATCCGCCTTGCAATTAAAAAAACAACATAAAATAGCATCTGTGTTTACAATTCGTGGTCTCGTATATGTCAAACGTCAACCGACAGATGAGAGAGGAGTACATATAGCTAACTTCGAAACCCTTGATGGAATTGCCGCCTGCAACTAATAAATTATTCTTCCAGTGTTTGTCAAACTATTTTATTTTTAAATTATTTTAAATTTTTTTTTTACTTTTTAAATTTATTTTTCTTTTTTCTTGTTTTCTTTTTAATTTTTATTATTTATATACATATTCTCATTATATTATAATTTTCAAATATTTTCTTAATTTTCTTAATTTTTCTTAATTTTTTCTTAATTTTTTTGTTTATTTTCTTTTCTTTCTTATTTTTTACATTTGTTCTACAAAATGTCTCTGTCTTTTTATTTTGATCTTCTGTTGTCGTCTTTTTTGACTTCAAACATTCTTGTTTGTTTGTTTAGCATGTTTGTTGAAAATGTTTTTGTGCTTCGGATTCTCGTGGAACTTTCTCTCTGTTCTTATGTGCCTTTTTGTATCTTCCTTCTTCTATATGATGGCTTTAACTCCTAATTCAAATGATTTTTCCGTGGTTGGTGGTGATGATGGAATACTTCGCTCCATGATTAAGATTTTAAGTAAGCAGAAGACAGGTTTACAGATTTGTCACATCAACGCCCAGAGCCTCTACTGTAAATTCGATGAGTTTAGGGATGTTTTCGAGGAATCAGGGGTAGATATAATTTGTGTTTCAGAAACTTGGTTTTCTAGCAAAAACAGTGATTCTATGTATCGTTTGCGTAATTATAAGCTTTTCCGAGCGGATAGATGTGGTAGAAGAGGTGGTGGAGTGGCGGTATATGTACGCAATGGTATTATTTGCAAAATTATTTGTAAGTCAGAAGTGAATAGTGAGATAAATTACTTATTTTTAAATATTTTAAATGAAGGAGGTAGTAAACTTCTATTAGGTG
This sequence comes from Philhelius pedissequus, assembly GCA_910595825.1. Lineage (NCBI taxonomy): Eukaryota > Metazoa > Arthropoda > Insecta > Diptera > Syrphidae > Philhelius > Philhelius pedissequus. Next base: position 37,700,321 of record OU343160.1, read on the forward strand.
CTGTTTATAGACCTAATAATAACATTGATATTAATCCATTGCTAAGCCTCCTCGCAACCATCACTCTTGGATGTTCCAAGGTCATCATTTGTGGGGATTTTAACTCCAACCTTCTCGATCAGACATCTCTCATTGATGGTGTGAGAACCTTCAATTTGTTTCCGGTAAACACGACTAGTGCTACACACTTTTCTAGAAACTCGGCCACTCTTTTAGACGTTTTCTTTGTCAGTGATTTAAGCGACGTTCAGCTATATGATCAGTTATCAGCACCGGCTTTCTCTAAACATGACCTTATCTTCCTATCTTTCAGGTTCATTGTCAAAGGAGTAGAAACCTCTTATACATATAGAGATTTTAAAAATGTCGATTATGCGGGTCTTGAACATGCTACCCTCGGAGTTCAATGGCAACAAGTGTACTTTTTAGAATCACCTGACGACCAAATTGAATTCCTTAGTAATAATATCGTCAATTTGTTTGACAGTTATATTCCTCTACGAACTAGAGTTATAAGACCGGGTGAGCGTCGTTGGTTTTCGAATGAAATCCGTTGTCTTATTTCACAACGGGACCAGGCATACAACAAATGGAAACGTTACAGACTAGATAATGACCATCAAACGTATCGGATGTTGCGTAATCGAGTAGTTTGTAAAATAAGGCAAAGCAAAATCCAACTATATTGGAGCAAGTTATCTCATACCATGAATAGTCGTCAGTTATGGAAAAATATAAAGGATATGGGCTTAGGAAAACAGTCTCAACATGTTGATACATATATTAATGTAGATGACTTGAACCAAGAATTCGTTACATTACCATTTCTACCTTTATCCGTCCCTCGCACAGTTTGCACTGATCTTCTTCCTAATGCTCGTCAATCTCATGAGTTGTTTGATTTTCAACGTGTTGAAAGTAATGATATTGTTGAATGTATATTATCTGTTAAATCCAATGCTGTTGGTACTGATAATATCCATCCAATTTTCTTAAAGTCAATTTTACCTGTTATCTTACCCTTTATCACTCATTCCTTTAACACGATTTTAATGACTGGTTTATTTCCATCCCAATGGAAATCGGCTAAGGTGTTGCCTATCCCGAAAAATGGTAATGAATACAGACCTATTTCCATTCTTCCTTTTTTGTCAAAAGTTTTTGAGCGAGTTGTGCAAAAGCAAATTAATGAGCACCTAAGAGCTCATAATATCCTTTCTCCAAAACAGTCAGGTTTTCGCCAAAAACATAGCTGCGCTACCGCCATTTTAAACGTTGTCGAAGATATCAGACTTGCTTTGGATGATGATCATGTATCTTTCCTTGTACTTCTCGATTTTTCGAAAGCATTTGACACCGTGGATCACTTCAATCTCTGTCACAAGCTCTTTGCAGATTATGGTTTCTCTTCGTCGGCAGTGCGCTTGATGTTATCCTATCTTCGGGATAGACAACAAGCAGTTTCACATGACAATAAAATGTCGAATTTCCTTCCGACTACTAGAGGAGTCCCTCAGGGTTCGATACTAGGCCCACTTCTATTTTCCCTATATATTAATGAACTCCCCAATAAGATCAGAGGATGTTCTATCCAAATGTATGCTGACGATGTACAGCTTTACAAAAGCTGCCCGCTTGGGCTTATAGAAGACTGTGTTTACACAATCAATAAAGACCTTGAAGAAATATCGCGTTGGTCAACTTATAATGGTTTGTTCTTAAATCCTGCAAAATCAAAATGCATCATTATTAGTAGGAAATCGCTGAAAATCGATTACTTTCCCAGTCTGTACATCAATAATTCGCCAATTGCCTATGTTTCTTCGGCCCGAAATCTCGGAATGTTATTTAATAGTACATTATCTTGGGATATGCATATCAACGCCGCCGTTGGTAAAGTTTATGGAGTACTCCGTATGCTTTGGTGCTCCCAGCATTATACCCCTTTCAATACTCGATTGCTCTTAGCCAAAACACTAGTAACACCTATACTCACATATGGTTGTGAAGTTTTTTGTCATTGCGACTCAGTAAGCAAGAGAAAGCTTAATGTCGCTTTTAATAACACTGCACGATATGTCTTTGGCTTGCGAAGATCTGACCACATATCAAGGTTTTCAATACAAATCTTTAATATCTCTCTCGATAACCTTATGCGCTTCCGTACTATTATACTACTGTTCAAAGTGATCCAAAGCAAACAGCCGTGCAGTTTATACAATAGGATTCAGTTTTGTTCCTCTAACAGATCGCAACAACTAATTATTCCGCGTCACTCATGTCTTACTTCGGAGAGACAGTTTTTCGTCAACGCCATCCGCCTGTGGAATTCATTACCACGGCACCTAAGAAGTATAAGAGGTGAAGCAGAGTTTCGTCGAGCGCTAAAAATCCACTTTCATGATTAAATAAATCTTTTTTTTTCTTTTCCTCCCTAACTGTTCTTTGATTTAATTTTTCTTTTGTCAACAGAGACATATTGTATTTATTGTATTTATAACTATTTTTTCTTTTTATTTTTTTGTATTGCTTAAACTTAAATTCAATTAATACTTAAAGATTGTTATAGTTTATCTTTGTATACTTTTAGCTTAACACTATCTTAAAAGAAGTGAATTCTTACTGTGTAAGCATACAATGAACTAATAAAAATAAATAAAAAATAAATAAATAAATAAGCACTACAAGAGGCTGCCCTCAGGAAGGGGTATTATCACCCTTGCTTTGGAGTCTTGTAGTGGAGTGGATGAACTGCTAGAAACTCTGACCTCCCAAGGTATACACTGTATTGGCTTTGCCGATGATATCGTTATTACATCCTAGGATCTAGGGAAGTTTGAAGAAACTTTCTGTGATATAATCCAAAGAGGATTAGTAATCATAAGGAAATGATTTCTTTCTGTAGGACTAAATATTAACCCTAACAAAATGACAATTATACCATTTACCAAGAAAAACCTTCTGCCACGCATGAAACATATCCGGTTAGAGAAGGTACAAAGGCTCGCATGATTAGGTATAACTGGAGCAATTAGAACCTGTTCTACATAAGCTATGTAGGTTATCCTTCATCAGGACGTTATTGGAAATGCTGCAAAGGGAGTCATTATGAGATTTGCCAAAGAGGGAACTGGGACTGGCAAACGTATATGTCTGAAGGATAGAGACAACATTTAGAAGTCTTCAGTAACAAACCTTATTAACATTTCAAGAGATAGTATAATTTAAAATATAACTTCGAGAAAAACTTTCAAAGCAAGAAATAGTGGATAGGGAAAACTGTTAACTACACTCTGAAAGCAAACATCATCAAGTGTTACACTGATGGATCGAGAACGACGTAAGGGACTGGCGCAAGAATTGTTGGACCAAGAACCAGGCTCTCTATACTGATTGGACAGTTTTTATTAGTATTTTCCAAGCTGAAGTACAAGCAATAGGAAAATGTGCAAATCGTAACCCCAAAAGAATTTACAATAAACAAATCATTGCAATTATGTCAGATATCCAAGCCGATCTCAAAGCTCTGAGCTCCTACTCCATCAGTTCTAAACTAGTAGAAGAATGTGTAGGCAGGTTAAATGAACTGGGCAAAAATAATACTGTCGCACTTCATTGGGTACGTTGCCAAGTATGTGTCCAGGGCAATGAGGAGACAGACTCCTTAGCAAAATAGGTGCGCCGACTCCCTTAGTTGGGCCTCAACCATATTGCGGAATAAGAAAATAAATATGAAAAGGCACAAAATCAAAAAAAGAAGAGGAGGCCATAAGATCCAACAATTGCAAAAAAATTACCTAAAAACTAAGACAGGCCAAGCTACTACTGGGGAACTATAACCAACAACCAAATAACGGGCAACCTAAAAAGACATCTAAATAGCATAATAGATATCAAGGTCGCAGTGCAACAACCCCATTTTACTATTTATTCATCATCCATGTGATCGAATAATAGAATTCTTTTGAAAATAAGTGTATTACTTTGGAAATATTTCAACTTACTATATCTAGAACGTAAAAAATAGCCCAACAATTTTGGGCTAGCTTTCCGACAACAAATTGTATAGAACAGTTGACTTCAGCAAACTTCATTTGGTTTGGTATGAGTTTTGTTCTGGTGTTTTGACAGCTTTGATATTGCTTATCTGATTCCTTTGTACATATATACATTCCTAGGTTATATACACAAAGCTGATTAGTTCAGAAATATACTCGGATTGGATAGTTGGTTTCCGAGATAACATACTTAAAGAAGGCTACATATTATCGAAACTGCGTGACATTCTTGTAGGATATCGAACATGCGTGAAAAAGTTTCGGGTACACATTTATCAGTTTTGTTGTCCGTCCGCCAAACAAAATTTTCATTTTCAATCCTAGATCTAGCTCAATAAACACATCAAAATATTATTTTTCTTATTCCAAACTGACAAAGATTCAAAAGTGTACTAACTAACAACAAAAATACTTGTTGAATGATGTTCGATGAATGATTTGCATACAAATCATAGATCAAGAACGCTGCCTGACAGGCAATATCAAAAATTTGTGTGAGCAGTCCTAAATGCGTGTCATGCCATCATGCAAGTGTACACGTTGTCGATCGTGAGTAAAACTGTCACGCATGCTCGATAATGTGTACCCTACTTAATAAGTGAGTGAACACTGCCAATACTCTTGTCAGCTGAAACTTTCTAAACGGAATGCATTCAGCGTTACAAATGAACGGGTACTTCCCACAATGCAACACTTCGATTTATTGGGCTAGTACTAGTTTAAATGGGACTATGTTTGTATTCAGACATTATTGGTTATAATAATTAAGAACGGAAAGTGTAACCGCTGCGGGCTACACGGAACGTATACGCCAGGACCACGTTTTACGCTATCGCCGCCGGGCGCCGATATTGATGTTTAACTGGCTGAACAGAATGGACGAGCGGTCGTTCGCTCAGATCAGCACCCCCCGCGGGAAGCAACGCTTCCAAAAAAATCGAATACAATGGACAGCGCAGTCGCGTTTCAAAACTGCGGTGAGAAATTGTTGTTTTGCATTGATTTTGTACTTATTTTTCCAAACTTTTAATTTGCAAATTTATCGTGAATGTGTATTTTTGCGTCGGAGGGCCCCGACGAAGATCAACAGTTCTCTGGATGCAACAACAAACAAGTTAAAAGTTAACCAATGTCTAGCGTTGCGACTCGCGGTCTCGGCTCCATTGTATTCACTCAAACGAGTTACCTCTTTCACACAGGGATACCAATTGCTGAAGATTTTTTTTACGTTTTTCTTTAACCGCCTTGTAGATTTCACACGAGGAAACTGTCACCAAGAAACTGAGGAGGAAACTGGGAAGATTTTGTTGGGATAATTGGAATGCAAAGCAAAACGTCAAAAAATCTCTTCAAATTGTTGACCGGGAGATTTTTTTCATTCCCCTTACTTGTTGCCCTCAAACTACCAGTTTCCTGCAACTCAGATTTCTTGGGTGAAAGGGGACTATGCATTTTAACTTTGACAGAGCGTTTTTTGAAGTGCTGTAGAGCTGTGTCAATCGTGATTGATTCGATCTTTATGACCCGTTCATTAAAAAGATTGATTGATTGCAATCAAAGTAAGTAAATCGAATCAATCAATTTCAATACCAACCGTTTTACACTATACTACAGTTTCAATCAAACGATTGAACGCAAGGCAATCATATTTCGTTCATTCCACTTATTTACAATCAAAATTGATTGGTTTCACTTTTCACTACATTCTATCGTTCTAAAGAACGAACGAAACTGAATGGAAATGAAATATGTATGTATTAGATATTCTCTTTATTTTCCCATAATGTTTATGGGTTAATGGTTTGCTTACTCGAAACTAAAGAAATACCTTTAAACAAATGTATGTGTATTTTTACCAATTTTGTTCCTAATTTTTTTTTTAAAGCATTAGTTAAATTTCACAAACATTCGGATCAACCACATTACATATGCACATACATATGTATATCTGTTGAATGAAAGTAATATATTGATTGACTTCACACACATCAAACCATATGATAGTTTCAATTCAAAAATGTTTCCATATGGGTCGCAACTGTAACAAATGATTGATTGAAAAAATGAACGATTGAAAAGACCGAATCTTTGAAATGAACGACATTTGAACGATTGAATCTTTAAAAATGAACGATTGACACAGCTCTAAAGTGCTGAGAGATCGACCGCGCGACCATTTTGTTCAGCCAGTTAACCACAGGTGAGTCATACCACGATGTGAAATTTCGGCAGATATATTGGTTTCCCTACAAGCTAGCACCGTTATGAAACTGATATTTTTGCATCTGTGTAGAATAAAACTGATATATTGATGAAAAAAAAATACCTATAGGAATAGCTACTCACGCAATACACATAATAAAGGTAATATATTCCGGCTTTCATTTTCTTAAGTTCGCGCATGTGGCAAAACTTTGAAAAACTCGTGTCACATTTGGCATGCGCATATGCGTGGGCCAAACTTCTAGTTGCATTATCTGTTACTGTTACTTTTAAATAACTGTTATAAATACCTGTTACTGAAATAACAATTATGAAACAAAAATTGTGAGTGAAATAACAATTTAGATAAACTATTTTCCACAACCATTTTAAAATTAATTATTCATCACTTTTTCATCTATATGCCGCTGTTTGGTTTGATCAAAATACAAATTTAGAAATTTCTTACTGAACACATCTTATTGAAATATTGACCAACCCTTATTTGTATATGAAAATGTCAAAAATGAGAGAGAGCCTCAGAGATATTTTGCCAAATATGACAACCGAATTTTTGAATTATGACAACCGAATTTTGACAACATGCGCAACATATTACCTTATTATGTGTACTGTGAGCTACTCGTATATTATGTTATGTAATTGCATCTGCTACTGACATGACGCGACGTAAGAGCTCAAGTGTAATGGCCTTTTCGATTGACCGTCCGGAACAGGTTCCCCCAATAAAACAGCCGTAAGCAATTTGACTGATTCTGAATTATATATATCACTGTATTTGTGAAAATTAAATTAATAGAAAATCAATCGGCTAAAAAGAATTTCCAAAACACTTGATTTCAATTTAGATACACATTTTCTTGTATCAATAATAATTATAACTTGCTTCTTTTTATTTTATTTTACCAGAAAATGAGTTCAAATTCAATAAACACAACGAAATTACACAACAAATCAAGCCGATTATTTTGACATTTTAATTGTGTAAGTGTATTAGTGATTCTGTTTTCGATTCTGAAATGAAATCCAGAATCGTTTTCTGTTCTGTACAGAGTAACAACTGTCATTTTGTGGGGGTCAGAACAGTTCTGCACGGCCAATCGAAAAGGCCATAAGCAGCAAGGTTTGTGTTTGTGATGTATGTACATTCTAGGAATTGGGAGGCGAATCATTTTCGAAACTTGTTTTGTTAATAATCTTAATTAATATAATAAAGCTACGTACCGAGCTTACTTGTGGTTGAGGTCTTATTGTGATCGTTCGCCTTCCTGTTTTCTATAGACATTTATTATTTAATCCTTGCTATCTGAAATATTGATTGGAAATGCTAACTTCAGGTATTCCATCCAAACAAACAATCGATTTCCGGGTCTGATTTTGTGATTGAAAACACCAACAAATTTACTTCATTTACACAGGGCGTTTCTAAGATGAATATCAAAACTTTGGAAATATTCTTGGTCACATTCTATGAAAAGCAAATCGTTAGATTAATGCACGAGGGTAATGAAATTAAAGTTCTTAAATAAATGGGTACAAAAAAATTAAGGATTTTTTAAAAAGAAACTTAGAAAATCCACCGAATACGTGGAAGGCTTGGATTGTATAAGAGAAAAGTGACATTCAGCTTAACAGTTTATGATCTCAACGTTTTCAAAATAATAAATAATTCCACATTAAATATTAACACTTTCCAAAAACATAATTTAAATCCATGATTGAGTGCTTTAGTTTTTTGCTTTGTAAGGATTGAATTTATTTCGTGGTTTATTTCTTCAGCCAAAAGTGCCATGATTACACGGTTATTATTGTGGCATAATTACTTTCTGAGCAAGGATCTTAATTAAAGCAGTATTTTACAGTCAACTATTATATATATTGGTATAATAGAAACATTTCGTCTAACAACGATCCTTATAATATTGAAGAAAACGCAAACAATAAGTAAATTAAATATTATGTTTGTTTTTGTAGACTGTATGGATTAATAGAGCTCGAGATTTTAATCAAACTTTTAGAATCGTTTTTTTTAGCCCAAAAAGTGTATGTGCCTGCCATACAAATTTTTCTACAATCCTTATCATCTCGAAAACAGCTCTAACGATTTTGATAAAAAAAAATCTGTGCACTACTACAGGTATATTCAACTATATTTGGCTCAAAATTTTGTCTTATATATTTTGTTATCAACGGTAAGTCCCTAGCTTAAGATGACATATCCGGATAAGATGACAAACTTGCCTTTTCTCAGTAACCATAACCGTTACAATTCTTTTGAGTACGCCAATATTTACAGTTTTACAATGTTAAAAACCAGTATATTGTATTATCAGTTTTCAGTTGGCTTTTGACAAGAGAAGTAAGAAATATTTCGCTTACAAAAAAAATTGTTCGTCTCTTTTGTTAGGACGTATATCAAAGCCAAGGTGAGTACATAATGTGTTTTGCCTAAAGTGTTTTACGGGTGCAGTTGTTGTTTATCTATTATGTCATTTCTATGTGATTTAATCGTGTCTAATCGTGAAGTATTTGTGCATTCATAATTGACACAATTTTTAACAGTTCCGGGCAAGATGACATATCCCTCGGTCGTCCACGTTAGCATATTATGTCATCTTACCCTGAAGTAAGTATTTTGTATTAAATTAGAAGAAAAAAAATTGTATGGCAATCAACTATAAAATGACTTCAATCAGGCATTCTTGATCAAAAGATAATACAATATAGATAGCTCAGGCTATTAAAGACATTAAAAACAAAAAATGTGGTTGGCTTTCTGCTTCTAAAAATTAATTGCGAAATACGTCAAGCTACACTTCGTCCCCATTTCCAAGCCATTCCACAAAACTTCGGGCGCTTCAAACCAACTTTCAACTTGGACCTCGAAAGGCAATTGGTAAAGTATATATTAGAGTTCGAGAAACGGTAATAAAAAGTTAAAAAATAAATAAAAACAAAATTAAAAATTAAAAAACTAAAAAACGTTTATTTTTAAATTATTTAAATTTAAACTTTTTATTTGTCACGTATGCATTTCGGTTCTCAGCTGCGGAACCATCATCAGCGGGCGACAATTAAACAACACATTTAATTGTCGCCCGCTGATGATGGTTCCGCAGCTGAGAACCGAAATGCATACGTGACAAATAAAAAGTTTAAATTTAAATAATTTAAAAATAAACGTTTTTTAGTTTTTTAATTTTTAATTTTGTTTTTATTTATTTTTTAACTTTTTATTACGATTTTTGCGGTCAATAAGGTGAAACAAATTTCAAATAATTAATCTGACCACAAACCTGGCTAATATATTTACGATTAAATTGTGAATCAAATTATATTCGAGAAACGGTTCTTCGGTTTTAATCTAATTTTAAGTTTGCAATGTTATAAATAAACTAAATTGACTTTGTTTTCATTGATATTATATCTTCTAGATTTTTGTGTTTTTAGCTTTAAAGAAAAAGTATGTCATCTTAGGCTAGTCTTCCGCCTACCTGCCATACAACCCTTTTATTTATATTGAACGTTCTCATAAACGGCTGGACGGTTTTCGATAAAAAATTGTATGTGGGAGGTCCTTCGATTATTATAAATAATACTGAATACCAAGTCTTGGACACACCCTGTATAACTACATCATTATCTGAACAAGCTCAATAATAGAGCACTAGCTAGCCCTCCATTATTAAAATGCTTTCAAATATTTTTGTTAGGAACTAACAAACCACCACCCCATCACTCAATATTTCAGTTCCATTTACGTTTAATGTCTTATAATTGGCTGCCAAATTACAATAATATTAATGTTCTTATGGTTACCGCCACTGTTTGGAAAGGCTATGGGTATGGTATTTCATTTGTATGCCACATATGATATGAGCAGCAAGGTAGGTATAAGTATAGATTGTAATCCTCTTTATAACATTATAACGGTCGTAAGTATATAGTTATGTATGTACGTACCAATAGAATTTCCCATCTCAAGCAATCTTGTTCCGAAGGAAGTGGAGAACTAATTAGGAGGTAATTAGTTGTCACTTTTGACACATTGCATTTATAAAATCAACAACAACAACATACTCTATTCACCAACATTATAATGTAATCGCATTTGTATTATAATGGCGTTTCTCCATAAGCTATACAAATTATATAACTATCATAATAGGTAATATAATTTGTGCTAACATTATTATTTGTCTGTTATGAATATAAATATACAATTTTATACATATCTACATATTGTGTATATACATACATACATTATATTTCTTTGCTTTGATATTTTAGATGTTAGATAAATAAACAACAAACAGAAACACGTCATTCCACTTCATAAGATTCTTCATAGGCATCCTTATTGATAGGACATATGAATAATATTATTTGTATTATTCATAAAAAAATTACTGCATTTCGTCTGAAGGTAATAACTTTACTTTACAGCACGAAGTGGAATTCCCCTTACTTCTTGCTCTTCTCGCCATTAAAACTCCCAGTTGCTAGCAACTCAGTTTCCTTGTGTGAAAGCAGTAGCTATTTGATATTTTATGAAACGATATAAAATCTGATTTTGCTTTTATTAATTATTAAAGATTACAACCATTTGAGGTTTTTTGTAAAGTATTTCATGTGACATGAATATGATAAAAATGATAATTTAACCAGACATCGAATCTTTAAGGATGTACACTCTTAAAATAAATCGTGTAATTTTACTATCATAAAACGAGACAAATTGTTGCCTAACGTATGGAATTGCAGTATTTTTACGCACGTATTAGGCAATTCTAAATATTTAAACCGAAATTAATAAACATGGACTAGGAAAGGTTTAGGACTTATTCTGTGGACTAAGTACGGATTTCTATTAATAAAACACTATTTCTAATTTAGACGTCTACCAACTTAGTCCTTCGCTAGACCATCGAAGATGGTGGTCTAGCGATGGACTAAGAATTGACATTTAAGATCAAAATTTACAGGGCCATAGAATAAAAAGAGGTATAGTTGATACTTATTGTAGTAGATTTTGTTCGATTTCTTATTAATATGAAATTTTAATCCACGATCTAACTCTTATTCCATGGTTTTGTAAGTCCATGGACTAAAGGTGGACTAAGCGTTTTTATTAATAGGGCTGTTAATGTGTAAATGTTAAATATTTTATGTGTAAATTAAAACAAAGATTTACAGTAAAAATGTGTATTTGTACACGTAAAATGTTTAAACTTAATGTATATATGTATATATGCCTACATAATTTAAAAAAAAAAATAATCAGAATTTAAGCAAGAGTTTTTTAAAGCATAAAATATGTAAATTTAAACTTTTTATGTTCAAATTTATAGCGAAATTTGACAAAATGTAAAAGCTTCCAAGAATATTATGTATGAAAAAGCTTAAAATTAGGTCTTATGCATATGTATATGTGATTTCGCTTTTAAAGATCTTACATTTTTTGTGAGAGATTCATTACTTACTATGTAAAATTAAACAACAACATTTTGATTAGTGATATCTTCAATTGACTACACAAATCATGGATTCCTTGATTAATATTTAGTGAACAAACACATTCCACAATTATCAACAGGAATAATCCGATTAAAGAAGATCAAGATCAAACTAGTCTTAAGTCTTCTATTTGGCTGAATAATTTCAGTAGTATATAGAATTGTATTATTAAAAAAAACACCTTCTTCTATTGAATATCGAAACCACTTGAATCGCTCAATAAGAGATTGAGATTGAAAATCGAGATTCAACTAAATGATCGAAATTTGGATCGTTTAACTCGATGTTTTGTCATTCAATCATCAATACTTCTTTTCTAATCGCAAATATTGAAATCTTCATGATTGACACAGCTCTATTTAGTTCGACGAAATTACCACTGACGTTTTCAAGTTCTTTCCAGAGTGTGTTTTCTTAGAAAGGAAAACATAAAGTTGGCAGCATTATTTTCTGTGACAGACGATTTGACAGTTCTCTATTAGCTTGGCTTGACTTATCATGCTGTGTGTTCAATGAGGCTGTTCGAAACAGAATAGAACACTTTAGACCAGAAAAGTTCAGGATTTCGCTGTTCAATGAGAAATTTTCTGGTTTCGTGTTCAATGAGTCGGTTTGGAATACTCAAGAACAGGGTTATCTGCACGTGCTTTTTAGGTAGAGCAGGTTAGAACAGATTTGTGAGAACTGTCAAAATCAATTGCTGTTGTTAAACAAAATGTTGGTGTTAGATTTAGTTGATAAATCATATTCCGCGTAGGAATCATCGCAATTTCATGAAAAATATATTTTTAAATAAATTCAACTCCATTTCAGATTTTTTTTTTAGAATGTTTCTGCAATAAACAAAAATATATGTCACTGACTGTTCTAAATTGATCTATCTTGTTCTGAAGTTTCTCACAAATCTTCTGTTGTGTACTGTTCGGTTCTATTATGTTTTAACTTATTCGTCACTGAACAACCTTATGAATTGTTGAATACATTTACATTACAGCAAATTGACATTTAGCGTAAGATTATGTTCTGACCTGTTGTTAACTGGCCAGAGTCATTAGGTCAGGGATTTGAAAAAAAAATTTTTAATAAATATCAGGTAGCGAAAAATTAATCATCTTCTACGATACATGATACTTTTTACAAATGGCAGTAAACTTCAATTCTACTGTATTTAATATTTGTCTAAATCAAACAGATTTAAAGGACACGTCAAAAAGTTATGAATCGCAGAGTAATTGATTTGATTGACATATGTATGTATGCCGCCATTATCAACAAAAATTATAGCATCTCTCGATAAAGTGATTAAATTTGCGCCATTCTGTATATAGGTAACTGAACATGAACTAAATAGCTGACCATCCGAGATAGCCCATACTTTTGCAAACAAAAATATGACCATCTATTGTGTTTGAAGTTTGTATCCACAAAAAAACAGTCGAGGTTTCCTCTATTACTGGGACTTGTTGCAATGAACAGTGCTGCCAATTTTAGTGATTCCAAGTTAATAAAATTTATTCAGATTTTATATTAATTTTTTTCAGCCGTTGAATTAACGAATACAATTTTAAATTTTCAATCGCAATTTTGTTACTCAAAATTAAAAACGAATGTCAATTAACCGGTGTACAATAAAGCAAAGAGTAGATACTATAGGTATATAGCATGAATCAAATAAAACAAGATTACGAAACTTCTTTGTTTTTCTTATTTTATTGACGTCATATGTGAAAAAAATCCATTAATCCACAAAAAACAACAATTTGCAGATTTTTCTCACATATGGCGTCAATAAAATAAGAAAAACAAAGAAATGTCGTAATCTTGTTTTATGTGATTCATGGGTATATAGGCTGTTGTTCGATTTCCTCTTGAGTGACTGTCGAACACAGTAACCATATTGCTTGTTATGCATATTTTTAAAAGTTTTTTTCATAATTACTTTCAGTTTTGACTGCTTCTTAATATTATTTCAATTTACAAAACTCTGCAAAATGTTAAAATGTTGGTCATTCGCGCCAGCCGATTTTATCTAAAAGAAAAAATGATATTTACGGGTATTTGATTGCTAGTGTACTCCGATAAGTCAGAGACGAATGAGGACTTGAAAAAAAAAAACATTCGCTGGGTTTTTACGAAAGTATGCTGAAAAAAGTTATCAAAAATTGGACCTCAATATTGAATTACAGCTGCGTCTTATGTCAGAATTCAAACAAAAATGGCAAAGAATTGTTTTTTAAACGCATTCAATTTTATGGCAATTGATACAATTTATCTTGTCTTATTTCATTTTATAAGTCTAAGCATATACACAAAAAAAAAACACCCTTTACATGTACCTATACAACTTTTTTGTCTCCATGGTACTACAACTGAATTTAAGAGCAAGTGTATGCGACCCAATTGTGCATTTTATTTTTGAATCCGTTAGTCTTATACAAAAAAATATTATTATTTTATAAAACTTATTCATACGTATAATCAAGCTTCAAAACTAACTTATATTTTAATTACTTATTTACTTACTCATCTTACCACTTAAAAAAAACTCAGTTTTAAAAGCCTCATAGAGATTAAAATCCGAATGGAAAATATATTCAAGGTCGGATCAGTAAATAAATGTAATTAAAACCAACTCAAAAATCACTGGCAAGTGGCCCATTAATCCAATTAAAATAATATGTGTGTTCAAACATTAACATTTTTGGGTTGTTTTCAGTTTGGGCAAAATATGTATAATTAATTTAGTAATTCTCTTTTCAATCCATTATGCTAAGAAATAATGTTATCAAAATCATTAAATATAATCTGTGTACCTATACACCTATATGACTCACAATACCTACCTAAAGTTAGATTTTGATCGTGAAGAAGGTAAACGATGAAAAGTTTCAATAAACTCTTAAAATCAAATTACTTACACAGAGTCTACGTATCAATTGAATGCTGTATACCTATATATGGATTGTTATGAATCTACAACCCAATGAGTTTAATGAAAATACCGTAGTAGGTAGCTACATATGTATATAGCTATATAAGTGTGTATAAAATAAAAGCAGTTTTCTTTAATGACCATTGAAATTTACTCCTTTCTAACGAGGCAAAGAAACCAAACACTATAGAAATAATTAATCACATTTTTCCACACGTATTAGAAAGACAAACATTAATTTTCTAGTTTCGTTTTTTTTCCTCAATCAAAGTCGGGAGATGATTGAACAGCAAAAGTTTTAATTTTGTTTATTTCGATTTCACAATTCAGAGGTTTTTTTTCAGCAGTCTATTTTAACTAAACTTTAATTAAAGCGAAACGCATTTTCCTTTTATAGACTGGTGAATCTAAAAATATTTATTGATGTGATAACATTTAAGATGATTTGTAATAAATGTTCTTTTAGTGTTTGTTAATGAAATTAGAAGAATCTAGATAAAAATTTGTTTAACCCTAGAAAGCTAACCTTCGTCAGAATGGCACACATCGATCAAATTTTTCCCTCTCCCTTCCTAATTGTTTGACTTACATAATCGTGCTTTCACGCCAACTTAGCCGGCGGTGGTTTGTCTCGCGTGGTGTATGCGATTTTCTTGTAAGTGTTACTGTTTATTGTATATGTACAATTTACTTGTCATTTTTAATAATATTTCCTAACAAAATCTTAGTATGACAGTAACTTTTTGATCTAAAAAAAACATGTGATTTGAAAAATGTAATTTAAGTATTAAAAACTGACGTAAATATTTATTTTAACTTTAATTTTCTTTTATTTAAAACCCATTTTTGTATAAATATCATTCCCTTTAATAAAAAGTAATAACTTATTAAAAAAAATTTTTTAATGTTCGTCAAAAAGTCGAATGATTAGCTTTTTATTGGAGTCCAGACACGTTAGCTTTCTAGGGTTAATGAAAAGTGAATCATATCACTTACTCACTGCGGTTTCGACGTAACTAAATCTCATTGCAGCTTTCAAATTCGACAGTTGCTGTTTTCGATGAAACATGCGTTACCATATTTTTAAGTACCTAGTATCAGAGAATTTCCGATAATGTCAACATCAAACGTGACAGCTTTAATTTTGTAGAAAATAACAAAACGAAAATAGAGCCGCCATCTTGCAGAAGGTAAAACAGCAGATATTTTACAGACATTTATATGGCTAGTTCTGTGAGTTTATTGTAATGTTTAAAATTTTCCATATAAGAAATGTTTCCTTATGTAAATAAAATAAAATGCACGACTGGATCGCACGAACTTGCTCTTATGTTCGATCTAATCGTATGTAAAAGATTTCTATTAAAAATCTAAATATATTTTCAAAGTCGTTTTTTCTTAATTTTTTACATAAAAATTCTTTTTAATTTTTTTCAAAAAAAAAACTTATTACCTATGACAATTTTAAGGATTTAATAATATAAATTTAAAAAGAAACCTTAAAAAAAATCATCCCCGTTTTCGAAATATTGAATTAAGAAAAAATGTATTTTCCAAATGCAAAACTTGCCCATATCGCAAGTAATAAAATAGAGTCGTACGACCGCAACTCCTCACAAGTGGTAGAATCGGCTTGATACTCAAAAATTTACTTAACTCAGTGGTAAAAAAAACGTATCGAAACAGAATTGCACCGCTTTAGGTAGTTATCTACTTGGATTCCCTTTTTAATTCCACAAAAAAGAATTTTTATCACAACAAAATATTATAAATTACTTCTCTTTAAGGAAACTCGAATGACAGTGTCTCTTTTAGATCTTTTAGGAGTGGTGAAATCTGGCGAAGTCGAATTCTTTTAAAGAAAAACAACGAAAAGGTAAAATAAAACTATGTACAGCTTCCAAACAAAACCACTTCAGATCAGAGTATAAAATTGGAAGGACAACATTCTGTCAGATGGGATCACTGCCATTTTAGAACTTAAGTCCCGAGACAGGAACTTTGTAACACCTTAAGAAAGTTTTGCTTTTTAATCACACATTCTTAACATTACAAAAAAGATACCTACTATATATAGACGGTGATAAATCTCACATTAAATTGTTGAACATTTTTACTTGTCTGCATTGAAAAGTCGCAAAATATTATTACAGAAAAGCTGGGGGTTTCTACAGGTCTTTTTGTCTCTATTAACGCATACATACTAAAGCCCTTTTATGTTGTCTGAACTCTGAAGTTTTAAATTTATATTTTATTCCTACCATATATGTTTGTTTGTATGTACAAGGTTGTGTCTGGCTCTGGCGCTGACACCGAAACGACACAGTTCTCTTAAAAAAGAAAATGAGAATGGCCGTAATACTGAAAGGAAAGGTGCTTACTGTTTCTGTTTAGCATTCTTTATTTTTTTGTCACATTTCCCTCCTATTAGAACAATGTTACGAGTTATCCTGCCGAAAGCAAAAAGGAGCCTAATTGATTTAAAACAAATCGTTTCTTAAAGCTCTTCAGACTTAACCTAATGTATTCATAATTCCAAATACTGACTTTAAGCCTGCTAAAATTCCAACAATTTGAATGAAATAAATAGCTACCCTAATAAATTCAGTTGACGGAATTAAATTTGAATAAATTATATGCAAATGCAGTGCACATTTTGCTTTTACGATTATTATTCTCTTTTGAAAAATAAAACTTTAAGTTAAATAAGGTTAAGACAAAAAAAAAAGAAATATGTATGTATTTCTTTTTGTGTGAATATTTATTCAAATTACAAGTATAAGGATTATTCTGTCCTCAGAAAACAGCCATAATTTGACGAAAACAGCGAGGTAAGCAAGCAATTTATACGTTAAATGCAACAACAGTTAGTTTATGCCTGCTTAATGCTATCATGTTTGCAAATGGCGTCATTCTGTTGACACTGAATATTGTCTTAACGGAAAGCACTGCAGATATAGTACTATAAAGCGCCTGAAAAGCTACCCAAGAAACAACCATCTTTCTTCATTCAAGGTTCAGTTTATTTGTGTTAAAATTATTAAGCTATTGAAAAATAATATGATGAAGAAGTTTTCGTGTACTTACAGCTATAGACGAATGAAGGCTTTACAGATAATAATTTGTTGCATCTTCAAAGAAAGCCCAAATACTTTGTAGTGTTTTTGGCTACATCGAGTATGTGGTCATGCCACAAGCGAGACTGAAAGTTGATCGGTTTCTTCAATGCAAGTGCCGCTTATGGATAGCGACATGAGGTTCTGCTTTAACAAAAGAAGACAGCACTGACTTTTTAGAGCATTAAATTCTGCGCGGTTTTTTATTCTCCATTTCACTATGCTGTCAATATAAGAATTGAATGAGCATATCATACCCAGCCTTTGCAGTCCACATCCGAAGAACAAGGGCGTGATTCTGAAAACAAATATGAAAAGCTGAGAATACTGTCACCAAAACAATTTAGTAGATAAGAAGTTGGTGATCATAAATGAAAATGAGAAAAAGAGTTAGAGACAAGCGGGACCCTGGGGCACCAGAGCTGCCAGAAATCATGATTTATCATGATTTTAATGTTTTTTAGACCCAAATCGTGTTTTCATGTTTTTAAGTCCAAAATCATGTTTTTTTTTCTGACACATGTTTTGTCCCTATAATCACAAAACCCAACATGTCCAAACCTACTCTACATAAACACAACCACGAAACTAAAAGCAAAGAGCAGGATGAACACTTCATTTCTTTTTTTTTTATTTTCATATACAGTAAAACCTGTCAAATAGGACCACCATTGGGACCGAAGAAAAGTGGTCCAATTACGAGGTGGTCCGATTGTAGAGGTTGCTTTTTAATCGGACGGATCCACTTATGTCGATTTCGTTTCAATAATTAGGATTCGCTACTAAAACCAATACTTTTTGCTTTGAAACCAATGATTACGGACCGAATCTCTTTTTGGAACTATGTGTGTTGCTTGGCAGCTCTAAAAAAAAACAAATCTTCAATTCGTTAAAACATCATTATTTCGTTTTAATTTCCCGATTCCGACGCGGGGAGTTCCTAAGCCCACTTGCACTTTTTTAATATTTGTTTTCAAGAAGTTTTTAACAATTTTTTTTAGTTTTTAATATATTAATTTACTTTTTCTGTACACTGGCACAAAATAAAAATTAATTCACAACACAACAATTGAGAAACTTCAAAACAATTATTGTAGTGTGTGTAAGAATCTGTGCACAAATCCGTTTTGAATCCGTCTCCAAAAAGAGATTCAATACGGATCTGTTTTTCCAGAAAAAAACTGGTTTTAATTTGAAACGAATTTGATTTTCAGAAAAAAATTGACGGCGGATCGACGGCAGATCGATGTTTTTGTTGAAACGAAATCGACATTAGAAAGGTTTTCTTTCATGCGTACATATCCATATATATACTGCCAGTGCAAATACCACCTATAAGTTTCCCAGAAAATATTAATTAGATTTGTTGGTATAGCCAGAGATTTTGCTTGCAGAATTGCAACAGAAATTGGCACATTCTTTAGTCTAGCTAAGCAAAACCATTTGAATATCAAGACATCAATTTCGTCAAAAGATACAATGATTTAATACGTTTTGTTTTCAATCTAACGATTTTTACAAATCACAGTTTTATATCCCTTGCGCTCAAAACTCTTTGCATTTGAGATTTGCTTCAATCAAATTTCTTTGCTAGATCTCTCTGAGATAAATGTACATCTTCGAAACATTTTAGTAACTTCAGCCTTATTTTCCAGATCAAGATCACAGTAATTTCGTTTACTCATTTTTAAACTTAATTACTTTATTGAAAACCAAAAACAAACACCTTTAGCAAACAAAAGCTAATTCAAATTGTTTCATTTGCCAACTAACGAAAGCTAAAATTACAAACTTATTGGGAAATCACCAAATATAGCAAAAGAATAACCATCGCGGCTTTAGCGCGGTATCAACAATTAACAACAACAAAAAAATCAGATGCATACGGTCCGAACATAAGGTGGTCCGATTATTTAGTGTCCCGATTAGCAGGTTTTACTGTAATGTCTTTGAGTGTGAATATATATATGTAGGCATTTGAAAGGCACCAACAAAGTACCAACAAAAACTTTATCTACATAATTTTTCTCCCGCCTCGGGCCATGCAATATTTTTGACAGCTTAGCTATCACCTGGAGTAACGGAATGATGATGAGTAAAAGAGATAGAAGGATGAAACTGTTTTTTTTTTCATTTTTCAATTATTAAAAGCGTTAATCGTTCTCTCCTTTTTCAATCCTTTTTTTTCTGATACCATTTTGCTTTGAACATTGAGTTCAGCTTCAGCAATTGCATAAATAAACTGTTAATTTAATATATTTGCTTTACTCATGATATGGTTTCCAAATTGTCTATTTGAATTTTTTCTTTTGTTTTTCATTAAACGCGTTTCTAACTACGAGATAGGCCCATAATATTTTTTATCCCAAATCATGTTTTAAAACTATTTTTTTTTAATTTCTTAGTGGCAGCACTGTGGGGCACACCAGCATTTAGTGTATGGATATCAGACTTGAAGCCGTCCAAAATGCTATTTGTATATTGAACCGTTCGAAAGGTTATTTCTAATCCAACAAATGATTCATTTTATAAGAAATCTTGATGGCAAACTCTATCAAATGTTTTGGAAATATGAAGCGCAATTATCTTATTTTCTATTCGATGTAAAGATTTATGCCACACTGTGTGGGTGGATATACCATCAGATCAACAGTGGACCTATTACTACCATAACCTTATTGCCGATCATTAATGAGCTTTCGTTCTTCAAGATATTTCTTAATAAACGGTTATCCATTTCTCGGTTTCAAAAGTATAGGGCTGGAATTCGACATCTGTCAAACTAAGTTGTTAAACCAATTTTTTTTTTTCAGTTGAAAGTCTGACATTTACGAAAATGGATCGCTTAACTATCGCACAACGCATAAAAATTGTTAAAACCTACTACAAATATGGTGATTCTGCTTTAAGAGGAGATTATGGTTTACATAATCGTCCAACTACGAAAGCAATTGGCAAAATTGAGAAGAAATTTGAAGAGACTGGATTCGTTACAGATATTGTAAGGCCTGTGCATCATCGTTTCGATCGTACCACTGAAAATATCGCTGCTGTAAGTGAAAGTGTTGCCGAAGACACGAATGTGCCGATTCCTCGTCGTTCTCAGGAATAAGGACTGTCTTACGGCACATTATGGCGTATTTTGCATTTGGATCTACACCTACATTCATAAAAAGTCCAGCTCACAACAACTGAAGCCAGGTGGACATTCACAACGTCGTAGATACGTCGAATGGGTGCTTGAACAACAGGACGGCGATTTTTCGAACAAAATATTCTTCAGCGACGAAGCACATGGTTGCAACAAGACGGTGCCACATGCACATAACTCGAGCAAATATGGCTTTATTGCAAGAGACATTTCCTGGCCGTGTAATTTCTCGTCATGGCGATATCAACTGGCCACCAAGATAATGCGATTTGACACCGCTGACGTTTTTTTATGGGGCTACGCGAAAGACCGTGTATATGCATATAAACCTTTAACTCTTGAGCACTTGAAAACCAACATTCGTCGAGTTATGGCTGAGATACCGCCCAATATGTGTCAAAAAGTGGTCGAAAATTACTTCAAAGGAATCCATGCTGGCAACAATTCGCGTGGTGGTCATTTAAATGATGTAGTATTTCACACATAATGTCAACGTTCAAACTTTATAATAAAAAAGAAATATCATGAAAAAAAAATATCTTATATGTGTTTTATTTACGTTTACTTTTGAAACCGCAAAATGGATAACCCATTATAATTAATCAGCGTTTCCATAACCTTGAAAAGAAGCGACGTGAGTGCAAAGTCAATCGGGCGGTAATTAGAGGGTGAAGAAGATTCGCCTTTTTTAGAGTCAGTCTGGACAGGTGCCATGTCCAATCCACTTGGAAAGAGACCAGTAGAATAGGACAAATGGAAAAGCTTACGCAGTGGTTTTGCAGCGCTGAAGTTCATCTGAGCTGACACAACAATTGCCATTAAAGAAGGTCTTTGGAACCGAAGACGAAGATGTATTTCTAATGTTTTTTACAAATGACCAACATTTTTTCACTAACCTAACATTTTTTTTTTTGCTTTAATTTTTGGTCATGCAAAAATTTGATTCTCATGCGAATGTTACAAGCCCTTCCACCTTATTGAAACTTATTCATCTTATTAGATGTCACCCTATTCCGAATAAAATCTGTCATTCCGTAAAGAATTAAATTTGTTATCACACCTGACAGGAATTTACGTCATTATCGAGATCAGTTAAAGTTCCTGAAGAAATTGTTGAGACCGTCCCAGTTGGTATTCTTATATATATCCAAACGGTTTCAGCTAGAAAGACAGAGACATCTAGAGTTGTGTACATTGTTGAAAATGCCTGTAATGACGATTTCAGTGCAATAATAATTGGAAACAATTCTTTGAATGGAGTCGGGCAGAGCATCAAATTTGTTAAAAGTTGACTTTATGTCAAAATTTAAGCTCCGATAAATGAAAATGTGCGTATGACGCGCTTATGTATACGGCGAGACCATGATGGATTTTCCCCACCCATAATGGCACTAAGTTATAGGTACTAAAGCACATGAAATTCTTAAACAATACAGGGTGGCACACGAATCGTGTTACAAAAATAAAAAGTAATAACTTTTTTTCAGTGCGAGTAATCGGCTTATTTTTTTTATTTTATAGGCTACTATTTAGATTTATCAAAATGAATGCTTGTGATACTGAAAAAAGGATTTGGATAGTGCAGCGATACCATTCTTTGCAGTCGGTCATTTCCCTCCAAAGGGAATTTAGGCTGGAGTTTGGCGGTACTCCCCCGAGTAGATGGACCATTATGAGGCTGGTGAATATGTTTGCATAATCTGGAAGCATCGAACGAAGACCGTATCATCGAGATCCCAATGTTCGGGTTCAGGATACAATCGTGGCTGTTGCATCAGCAATACCGGCAAATCCAACTGTTTCGACCAGGATTTGCCTGTCCGCCTGGAATTTTGCCGAAAAATGATTGCAATGGGCGAAGAAGACAACACATTGATGATAAATTGTTTGTTCATGTCTGATGAGGCCCATTTTGACTTAAACGGCAATGTTAACAAGCAAAATTGCCGTTTATGGACTGAATCTAATCCAGAACTGCACCCAGAACAAGTCACTGTGTGGTGCGCAGATCGCAATTTCAACCCTTCAGGGCGCAATGAACAATTTTCTGATCAGGTGCCGCATATGCGTGGATGAGCGTGGAGGTCATTTGCCGTCTATAATCTTTAAAAACTATTAGTTATTTAAAATAAAATTTAATTTTTAATCCAATAAAAAAAAATTAATGAAATACATCGATTTAAATAAAAGTTATTTAAATTTCTTATTGTAGCAAGATTCCTGCGCCACCCTGTAGTACAAATAATATTTAATTTAATTTAGTGGTCCTTATTCAGTTACACCGAATAAAGAATATATTATTAATCTGCAAATCTGATGGTGACGTGTTTTTTAATTATCCTTTTCTTATAATAATTTTTACTTAATAATATATGTGTATAGCAATTTGGTAGGGATGTTTTTCCAAATCGATAAAATATTTCAAGACAGGAAATTTATGTGCTTAAATTAATATCAAAACTTTATAATACAGAATACAGGTGGATGAACTTATATTAATCTCTGGTCTGAAAAGTTTCAAATAGTTATTGAGTTTTCCAAATACGTTTGAAAGGACTTTTTGTGTTTATGTATGTTGTATGTAGTATGTACCGTTCTGTTCCATCCAAACAAAATAAGTTAAACTTGTGAATATAAATTATAGGTTTAGTTTAGAACAAGTTGATATGTTTTTGTAGGTTATATCGATTGCCATACGTCTTAACTTTAGATGGACATCTTCTTATCTCACAGAGGCAATTCACATTTTCAAACTCAGGGAAATTATACTTAACAAAATTGACTAATTTAAACTTTAACTTTTAAGATTTTTTTTTTGGTTATACCTAATGTTCAGGTACCTTAATTTTGAAGACGAAGTTTGTTATGCACGCACTAAGATGATTTGTATATTAATTATACTTTCAGCACATAATAATAATTATCCCTTAGGAAAGCCAACTATATTAAAATGTGACAAGTGGTAAATTGTTGGATTTCCCTCCTTTTGTAAAATAAAGTGACAAGCGTCACAGAAAATTTGCTTAAGCATGGCTAGTGTGTGACAGGCAATTTTAAAGTTGTCATTAGTGTACAAGTGTGTATTTTCTGAGTAAGGTAAAAACTGTTTGAAAATACAAAATTTAAATTGTGGAAGAATATAATGTACACACCTACTAAAATAGTTTATAAATTTGTTTTCAATACATACATATATTCAATTTAAAATATATTTATTTGATTCTGATTTTGATAGTCACAATGAGAATAAAAACAATTAATCTTTGTACAGATTGAAAGTTATTAAACCAAGAATAAATTTTGAAGTTGACGATTATTTGTATCTCGAAAAATTTCTAATGTCGTCAAAATCAACGGCACAATATGTATCTTGCCGAAAAATAATTCGTCTTTATATTGTGGAATAATATTTAGGCTTTTTGCCAAAGTAAATATCTCTGCCCGCTTTTCGCTTAAATATCGCAAAAGTTTCAAAACGAGTATTTATTCTTCTCTTATTTTTGTTAAAACAGCAATTTTTTTCCTTCCGGAATTTTTGTCATGTTTTAATTTTACCCAATAGTCACACAATGTAGTCAAGTCAAGGGAATTTATAGTTCTGACAAGTGCAACAGTTTTGCGTTGTGTAACAAAATACACTTCTCCTTGTGGAGCAAGTATAGTTTGGCAAGTGAATTTAGACTTTTCGACTTGTCGCTTTAGGTTATATGCCCCATGATGTTCCTCAAAATTTAAATAATACTGCATACCAAAATTGTTGAAAAAATATTGGTTTGTATTTTTGAAAAAAAATAAAAAAAACGTTTTTTTCAATATCAATATTTCGAAAACGGTAGACGATTTTTTTTAAATTGATTTGTTTTTAAATTTATATTTTTAGATACCTTGTAAAAATTTCCATAGGTACTAAAATTTTTCTTAGAACAAATTTAAAGGAATTTTGTATATATACAATTTTGTATTCAACTAAAATTTTGTTTTTGCGATGTGATCAAACATAAAAGCAAGGACGTGCGATCTAGATGTGCATTTTATTTTAGTTTATTTATCTCTGGAAGCATGTTGCCCAGCAGAAAAATTAATTAAAGTTCCAAAAAAAAAGAAATATTTAGATTATATTTTTAAAGGAATAATCTATTTTATCTTGTTTAGCTAGATTACTGATTTTCAACTTGTTTGCGTTCGATTGGGCATAATAAATTGACATATTTTTGAATCTAGACGATTTTTGCAGATCTATACTTTTCGATAGACTTACCCCTGTCTGTACTAATACCCAAATAGTTTTCAGCTGTCAGCTTGAAAAATATAATAGGTCTGATCCAGACTTTTTTTGGGCAGAAATTGGTAGATTGTCAAAACTTGAAGAGTGGGGATAAAATTCTCTCATTGAGAAATAAAGTCCGAAAAAGTCTGGAACAGATTGTGCACAATTTTCTGCCAATTTTTAAACGTCAACATATTTGTTTTATTTTTATTTCTTTATTAGATTTAAATTCACATTTTTTTCTCTTGAAACTAATTATTTTGTATTTTAGTGTTTCTAAATTAATTTATTTGTTCAACAAATATTTTTCCACACTAACTACGAACCGTTTTTTTTTTCGTTTATGACAAACGTCAGTCTGACAATTGTAAATTTTCTGCCCACAAATTGCTGCCCACAAAAATTTATTGGGCAGGAATTGGCAAGAAATTGTCAGGAAGGGGAAATATTTTACTCTCTCAAGAGCGCTCTCTTCTGCCAAAAACTACCAAATTTGTAAGTCTGGAACAGGTTTTGGCAGAAATTGGTGCCAATTTGTGCCAATTGGCAGAGTGTGGATCAGACCTAATATGTGTTGCTATATACTTTTAAAAATTATTCTCTAAATTTTCAAGTTGCTTCCAAAAAAACCTCTGATAAGCGACTTTAATGACGATTCAATAAAGCACCCAGATGAATTTTCTAACTGATCCTTTCCTGATAAAAAATAATATTTTAAGATCGTATGCTTACTTATCAAAACTTAGCCAAAATAAACAAATTTGAACAATTACACCGATAGACATTTACATTTTACAGACACGACTATACACAAATACAATAACAAAACAAATTAAAATCTTAAATCATGTTTCATTGAACTCGAAAAAATCTAAATTGAAATCTGGATTTACCATAATGGAAAACCACATGCGTAGTTTTGTCTTTGAAGGGAACAAGCATTAAACGCATTTATTAAAAAAAAATTAATAGTTACTATAACAGTATTTCAAATAGATTTCTTGTTTGAGTTTCGAAGTTCTCATTAACTCCTTACGATTTCATTCAAATTTGTGCATAAAATCTTTTTATTTGCGATATATGTAAATAAATTGGTAAAAAAAATGTGTGCACTATTTTGGGTATAGTCTACATTTTAGTCCAAAATTCTTTTTTACATATTAGGTTTTTTTGATGTTTGACGGCTTTACAGATTTCGGTCAAAAGTTGTATATAGGATATCATTCGACTTCTTAATAATACTGCATGCCAAAATGTTACGAATATTAAAAGATGTTCAGGAAATAAATGGACGACAACCTTACAAAAACGAAACAAAATTACATTTCCGTTTACATTGTCAATATGACATAAGAAAATGACAAGTAAGTTTTAAAGTTGTATATACATTATTTTGAACAGGGATGTTGTATATATACTTCAACACAAAATTTTCAAAAATATTTTTTTGGATTTTCTGACTTTTTGGACTTTCTTTTTTTGAAAATTCAATATTTTGAAAATGGGTAGGTATACGATTTTGTATGAAGTTCAGGGGCCGAATTACCGCATCAGTGATCGAGTGAGTGAGTCCCATCAGTTATCGAATGAACTAGTGATCACTTTGGAATGATGGCATTCGTAGACTAACGTATCGTGTAACTATTTTAAATTGTAGTAATTCTATTCTACTACATCGAGTCTCTATTGATTTTTATCGAGTCTTTCTTGTTTGACAGATGAAATTTGTATTCATTTAATTTATTTTTGGACAAATAAATTTCATTTTTTTTGTAAAAACAACAAATTTTTCGCGAATTTCCAGTTTTTATTACAAGGATTTGAGGATATTTCTAAATATCCACTAAAAATGGATTATTTCTTTTTATCAAGCGATTCAGATAGTGAGGATTTAAAAAATATTTGTATACGTACATACATATGTACATAATAAGGAACATTTAATTCACATCAACCAGAAGATGAGGTGTACGAAGCTATGGAGCGCAGACTCCTAAGGGACAAAAGCAATCCTCTGTCTTTGTCAAATTCTGCGTAAGTATCCAAAAATTATATTATGTACATATACATATCCGGAATTCAAATCAAATACGTTCTATCAGTCGGCTTCTCATCTGACGAATAAAATTCAGTTCGATAACTGATGAGAGAATGTCAAATTATTGTACTAGACTGCTCGATAACGTTAGCGGTAATGCCAAATTTACATAATTCAGTCACGTTTGACTCGATAACTGATGCGGTAATTCGGCCCCAGTTTTTAAATTTATATGATTAAAAAACATAAAATTTGCATACTAAACATACATACATAACAGTAAAGAATGTACTAAATTTTGTAAATAAACACTTAAGTAAAAATACTAAATTATATTAAAATATTTCTACTAAAAATATTGTGCTTAAGATGTGATCGAACTCAAGAGCATGCACGTGCGATCCAGTCCTGCATTTTACTGATTTTGAATAATAGTTTTCTTTAAAATTTACAACAGACAAAATAAATGTTGCCTTTATCCATGAAAAAGGTGCACATTTTGGGTAATTTTGTTTTTAAGAACTTCTGGGGACAATAATGCGCCAGTTATAGCTTTCATTGAAACTCATCATTGAAAATTTTGACTATCAATTCTGAGACACTTAAACACATAAAACTGATGTCATTTTGGTACCAAAATGAAGGCAATAAGATATATATTATTTTTTGTCAACAAAATATTTTATTTTCCCTACCAATTTCTTGTAAATTCACTTTTGATTTTTCAATGATGAAAAGCATTTTCAATGATCATTCAATGATCATTGAAAAATCAAAAGTAAATTTACAAGAAAGTGGTAGAACAAATAAAATATTTTTTTGACAAAAAATATTATAAACCTTACCTTCATTTTGTTACCAAAACAACATCAGTTTTATTTGTTTAGGTGCCTCAGAATTGATAGTCAAAGTTTTCAATGATGAGTTTCAATGAAAGCTATAACTGGCGCCTAAAGCCAATTGTGTTTTGAAAAAATGTCTCAATTTACTATAATGTCTTTTTTTTAAATTTTATTTAAGCAAAGTGATATATTTTTAATGAAGAAAAAAGAAAACAAATTAAAATTAAACAACTTCAATAGGTACCTACTTTAGCTCGGTATGTGTTAAAATGGCAATTCTGAATTCTTCCCAGCTGATGCACGCCTTTCGTAGAAAGCTCATACCCAAAACCTGCGCATTTGCAAGTAAACAATTCCCAAAATTATAAACAAACGTGGTGAGTAAAACACAATTGCACACTTCATCTTCCATTTCTCCATCCAATATCCATGATGGAAGGTTTTTGGTGAGAACGACCATTTTCGCTCAGAGTTTTTCACCTCGTCGCGTCGTCGTCGTCTACCGGAAGGTTGATTGTGTTCAATGCTTATGGTCGGCAAGAGTATAATGTGAAGAATTGATGAAGCTGATTAAAGCTCGCACATCCAGCCAGTTTAGTTTCTCAATGTCCCTCAGTGTCAGTCTGTTTGGCTCTGGCGCCGGGACAAGTCATTTTTCGTTCTCCTAACGCAACAATCATTTCGTTCTGTTCTTCTTGTTTTGTTGTGAGTTATTTTCTCGAAAGTCGTTACGGAAACGGATCTTCCAACCATCCGATTACCAATAATTGTGAAAACGACAAGTCAATTCAACTCAGCAGTCAGTGCTCTGAAAGAGTGAGACACTTTGTCAAAGCCAATTCAACTGTTCTTCTTCACCCTCGTTATTGTTTTGTATTTCGGATTCGGATTGATTGTGCTATTGAAATAATCCTCTGTTTCTGTCACCTGAAGTGAGTGCCTCGCTAGATAATGGTTTTGTCCAAATCAATGTCCAAAACGGTTTCCTTTCCATTTCCTTCTCAGACACAGCAATTAAATAAGTAGACTGTGACTGATAACAAGCAATTCAGCAAATTCAAATTAAAATACAAAATTGAGAGAAAAAATAAAGCTAAAAGCTATTTTAAAAATATCTAATAAATAATTCCCATTTTTTATTCGATAGTTCTTGATGTAAGAAAAAAAAAAAAAGAAATGAGTGTGATGTTGAAAACGGTCTCTCGTTATTGAGATATTCTCGTCTCATGATTACCATACAGAAAAATTAAAGCAAAATTTATAAGATTTGTATGTGATTTTTGAAAAGTTTAAGAAAAAAAAAAAATTCAAATATAAATATATTATTAATAATAATATACTTAAATATATGTATGTGTAGATATAGTGTGTGTGGTGGGGGGAATTTATAATTTATGTGTCAAGCAAAAATTTTGAATTTCGTTCAAGGCATAAAAATAGAATTTTGAGGCTGGGAAAGAAAATTATTGTCGCCGCACCGCTCCGTGTCACCATTTATCGCAGCAATCAACTTCCCAAGGATTATTATTTCAGCTGTTGGCGGCGATTTCGTGCAACGGTATGTGAACTTTAAATTGTGGATTGTTGTGCTGAGTTGGGATGGGATCAATCAACCTGTTGGCATTGTTTGGGTGCATGATTGAAATTATGTCTCTCACCAACTCGTAGATTGAAATTATATTTTTTTTTTTCTAAAAATCCTAATTATGAATGATTTAACATTTTTTTTTTATAATTTTAAAATTTTTTCTTGTATAAAAAATCAGGAAATTTTCTTATAATTATGAGTCTCATTGGGTTTTTTATTTTACAAATGGGAAACTTATAGAAATGTATTTTGAGTGTTAATTAATTTATTTGAACAAAAATCATCACAAATTCTGAATATGTTTCAATTTAAAGGTGTAAGTGTGTAGGAGGATTGCTAAAATTTGTTTTGATATAAACTTCGTACTTGACAATATTGAGCTTTGAAAACGTCTCTTTCGAATAACTTATTTTATGTTTTTATTTTTATAATTTAAAAATCAACTATTTTAGAAATAGTCCTTAAATGATTGTCATTGATGTGTTTTTTACTTGAGATATATAGGCACTATATGTCAAGTTATGGGTTAGTAAGAAAAATCGAACTTGAGATTTTGAATAAACTTGACATTATGAGGACAACGTAGACGAAAAAAATGGATCCCGCAATTCCACCTGTCTGTCCTTGAGTCTTCAGCCTAAAGGGTTGGATAAATTTGCTTCAAGCTTGGTACTTATTGTCGTTTCGGAAATATGCCCACACGTTTTTTTAATTTTTTTAAGACGAAAAATAACGCTACCTGTCATAAATTTCTTTGAGCAAAAATGTTTGCTTAAAAACGGCTCCAATGATTTTTATAAAAAATAGAATCTATCTAAATATATTTTCAAATCGTTGTTTACTTAATTTTGTATATTCAAAATTTCTTTAACTTTTTTCTAAAAAAAAAATTTGTATGACAGCCTTAAATATTTTTAATAATAAAAGCTTAAAAACAAAATTAAAAAAAAAATCTAAGAAAATTGTGGGATCCAGTTTTCTTTATAATTCAAATGACCTCCTATATAAAAAATTTGTTCGAAATCAGTAGAGCCGCTTATGAGAAATTTGAAAATAAAAAAAAATTCTTATATGCCAGGTACCGCTAATAACAAAATATGTATGTAAAAAAGAAAATATCACCAAAATGTAGACACTACCAAAAGGAGTGCACACACAAAGCTTTATCAAGATCGTTAGAGCTGTTTTCGAGATAATTAAGGTGTTAGAAAAAATTGTATGGCAAGTGCCGGTATTTTTGTGACGAAAAAAAAAACGATTCAAAAATCTATTTGAGGCAATCATCTAAAGTTTGAAGAAGAGACAGAAACAAAGACAGAGAGACAGAATTGCGGCACAAACTTTTCTGATGTTCTCCATCATCGCAATGTAAAGTTTCATCAAAATCTCGAGTTCGAAATCAGTTCATTAATGAAGGGAATGGTATTTTTTTTTTAGTTTTCAATTTTGTAGGAAACGGTTCATATGATTATTAAATTTTTTTTAATGCAGAAGCTCCTTGAAAGCTTAAGCACTATAAGCCAAAATTTTCAATTTTTTTTAAACTAAAAAAAAACTTTTTTTTCAAAACTCAAAATTTTGAAAAGGACTCAATAGATTTTCTTGCAACTTCGTATTTGGTAGTTTTTATGTTGAATTTTGATTGAAAAAAGTGTGTGTTCTTAAATTAGTGCAGTCCACTTTTAAATAAAAAAAAAAATTATTTTGCAAATACTCATTAACGATACTACCCATAGAATCACTTTTTATAGATTCGACTTTCTGACTACCTAATGAACCGATTAAATTAATTTTTGTTATGCAAATGCTACCTAAGAGTGTTAAGAAAATTGCATACCCAAATTTTCAAAAAATATTTTTTTTCGATTCTTAAAAAATAAGTATTCAAAAACCAGTCTTTTTTTTGGTAAATTTTTATATGTAAGTATGTTAATAATTTAAAATTGCGTTTCAAATTTTGAAAAAAAAAAAAAATGTTTTTAAATTTTATAAATATAAACAAATATTTTCTTAAAAAACCGCGCCGACGATTTTTGATTTTTTTTGATATTTCATATTCAAATGTTATCTTTGTTTTCCCCCGAGTCTTTTAGCTATATCCTTCACTTTCATTATTATATTATGAAGATACATACATATTTACATACCTAGGTTCCATATACTTACATAATTAAAATCCATTATCTAGATTTAAATATGCATTTGTAGGTAGGTACCTATGTAACTATTACGTAAATCATCTATTCGACAATAATTCATTATACTAATAATCAAGGCAATCTTACCTACATCGCATCGGCTTAAAACCTATCTAATGATAACTAGACTACCTACCTGCTGCTTCAATGTTTAGCTACATTAAAGTTGCTAACTACAAGAACAAGCTCGTACGATCCAGGCGTGCATTTTATTTTTTTAAGTCAATAGAAAGAGAGAGAGGAATTCTAATTATGAACATCAGTAGTTGTTTTGTTCTTAGAGTTACTTGTTACTTAACAATCACGAAATAACCCAATCTTTGTGAACATTTTTAGAGAAAAAAGGAAAGTATTTGATTGATGGAGGAATTTCCAGATGGTTACGTGTATGAGAAATGAAATCCAAGTAAAACTGATATTTCCCGTTCATATTTAAAGAGACTTCATCCAATAGTAATGGTTAACATGAAAGCCGAACCATGACTCTTCATTTTGTTCCTTGTATTCTGTCCTGACATGACACACAATGCCTGCTAGATATCAATAAAATGCTCTTATTACAACTTATTTCATATTTCTTTTGGTGTGACTAGGATTTTTTTTAATGGCATATTTGCTTTAAAATATCCGATGAGCTAAAATAAGTGTCTAAAAATTAAATACTCAATTTAAGGAACTTTTCGTTTCACAGAAGGCTACTTACGAAAAATAAGTTCTCAGCAATCATATTTATATGAAGCAAATTCCTCATCAAAATATCTGTCAATAATTGATTACAGGACAACACAGTTGGACTCACCTTGATACTCACTCATATCGATAATAATCTTATTAGTTCTGTCGCCTTTCACTTTGGTTTCTTGAATTCTAACCAAGAGATTCAAAAGAGTTTTAGTTATGGTCCATATGGATTTAAATAATTTTGGCAAGACTGAAATACAATCAGACTGAAATACGGTGATTTTTCATGGAACTTCCGTATCTAAAGGGTCATAACTTTCCACATAATGCCTTACGAAAACGAGAAAAGGTATACCTACCTTATATTCTTCGTGTTAAGCAAGCAAAACAAAATCTATTCATTTCTTAGTATTAATGTGTTGAAAAAATAAGTTTACAACATGATAAGTTACCTGTGTTCGTTTACTTATCATTCTGTATTTATTTAAGACAATCCGATATGTCAAAAAAATTATCAGATTTTAAACAGTTCGTGTTATTTTTATACAGTAGCAATTTATTGCTGCGACAACTTTACCAAATTTTAGAAACGTGATTCCAAAATTCTTATTCATTGTTCCAAGCTCATAATCATATTTCGAGCGATGTAGTCGAAAATCTGAGACCACTATTCGCAGTATTCTTGAACGTTTTCTGGCAAAATTTTCTATGTCAGTTGCAGTGGTAACGAGACTCATAAATGTCTGAAGAGAATCATCCGATCAGGAGGGTCTTAAGAAGATATTCATATTTCCAAATTTTATTCAAATATCTAGAATTTTTATGTTCACCTCAAATTTGCTACGGTTGCTTAGTAGCTATCTTACGGGAAGGTACACAAATTTTAAAAAATTGAAACTTTTTTGGCCTTCCTCAGGGAAGCCATCTGGGTCCTCTTTTATTTCTTTTGTTTGTTTACACAAACTTTTATGAATTCCAACTGTCTGTTATGTCCGATGCTCGTAGCCTTTATTTAATTTTAAACTCAGGCGCCGCAAAATAATAACGGATTTTTTTAGAGGGGCTTAATACAAGTATTTTTTGATATGATATGGGTCTATATCCCCCGTTTGGCCTGAGGACAATTTCATAAAAAAGTACTAAAAATGGAAAACAAAATATTTTAGAAGTTTTTGACCAAGTTGGTTTTTATTTGGACTTTGGAGAATTTTTAAGAAGTGATTCACCGACGATTGCGGACTTGGTTTTAGATTTCTTACTCGAAGAATGTTTTAAACTAAGCTACAAACCTAAGTTTATAGCAAAATACGTTGATGATATCTTTGCGATTGTGGATAGAGAAGAAATTGAAAATATCTTACGATGCTTTAACCAGTTTAATGAAAAAATACAATTCACCGTAGAGAGGGAAAAAACAGATCGATAGCTTTCTTGGACGTTAAGGTCTACCGCGAAAATGATCGACTTTCTTTCGACTGTTACCAGAAAGATATGACATCTGCGCAACTTGTCAATTTCCGATCTAATCAAGCCAAGCACATTCGTATAAACTCTGCGTCGAACTTAATAAAC
The DNA here is from genome assembly GCA_910595825.1 of Philhelius pedissequus. Lineage (NCBI taxonomy): Eukaryota > Metazoa > Arthropoda > Insecta > Diptera > Syrphidae > Philhelius > Philhelius pedissequus. The sequence continues at coordinate 37,734,504 of OU343160.1, forward strand.
AAAATTTTAGCGTTGAGTGACCGAAAATTCCACTCCGCTAACGAAGAAAAGTTACGCAAATACTCTTAGACAACAGCTTTCCGACAGAAGTTGTAAGGAACTTGATACTTCGTCAAAAACACCAAGTTCGTTCGGAAAATAAGTTGGAAGAGAGGAGATGTGTTTATAAGAGTGTCGTTTATGCGCCCAAACTTTCCGAAAATTTCAAAGAAATGCGCACGAAAAACAACCCGGGAGTCAACATGGCATATAGGTCGAACCAGACTGTTGCATTTCTATTCATCAACCTGAAGACGAATCCCGACAAAGATCGCCGTTCAGACGTAGTTTATAAAATAAATTGCAAGGGGAAAACGGTTGTATCCTGCAATCTTTGCTACATGGATACCACCAAACAACTGCTGCGACAAAGAATTGCGAACCACAAGTCAGATATTCGCCTAAAAAGTTCTGAGAAGACGGCACTGACTTCTCACAGCGTTGATACACACACCAAACTTCGAGGGAGTGGAGATCCTTGCAACAAAAAAACATACATCTAAACGTTACACACTAGAGACACTGCATATAATTAACAAGAAAAATAATACAAACCGCAAACAAGACACACAAAATATATCTGTCGTTTACTGTTCATTAGTTTCTGACAGTAAATATCATAAAATGTAGACTTATCTTCAAATGAGAAGTGTTCAAAATCTGTTTTTAATCTGTTTTTTTACATGTTTCAAACAAATTATTGTTATGTATATTAAAAATCTTAAAATATAACGTTAAGTAAGTCATATTTTGTTCGTTTACTTGTATCAATAAGTACAACATTATAACTCTTTTTAATTTTGTAAATAAAGACACCCCTGAAGAAACCACCGTCGAAACGTTGGGAAAATAAAATGAAAATTGCTTTCATTTAATCATCATTACGACCAATATAGCCGACGAGAATCACTTCTTAAAAATTCTCCAAAGTGCAAAGGAAAACAAAATATTTAAATATAACGGTAATATTTAAAAATAAGTGTTATAACTTTTTTTAAAGCCAATACCTTAATCTATTTGCTAATTTTTAAATCAAGTGGAATCTTTGCATAGTTTTTGAAAAGCGGGTTTTAAACTCAAATTTTGGGAAGAAAAAGATAAAAACAAATTTTTAAGTGTAAGTTTTAAAACTGTAATATTATATAATATTTTTTTTTCACAAGCTCGTTGTTCTGAATAATTTCTAATCAAAAACTGAAAACTATATGATCTTATGTGTTCTAGTTTTTGAGAAAATTAAAAATTACTAAAACTACTTTTTTCGTTAGATTTTTTTTGTTTTTACGGTGATCTCACTTTGAAGGGAGAGTACCATAGCTACGGTACCGCAAAATAATAACGGATTTTTGTAGAGGAGCTTAATACAAACTTTTATCCTACGGAATAGTTATGTATCTCGCTTCTTTTAGACGATAAGGTCAATTTTCTAAAAAAAATTCCTAAAATTAACAAAAAAAAGATTTAAAAACAACGGTAACACTTACAATAAAAGAATATAGGTTTTCTGAAATCCGAAAACTTGTCCTCTTATCCTTTGTTTCAATCTGGATATGTGCGTTAATAGTTTTTGAAAAAATACCTTCAAACTCAAAATGTATCAAAAAAAAAAAAATAGTGAGGTATGTATGGATGGACATGCTGCCCCCCTGCAACCCCCCTGCCAGGGCACGCTACAGGCTTTGGGGTGGGTGCGAGGTTGGGCGTATTCAAGGTTTCTTTTGTACCTCTATATCCAACAGCTGTTTTCTAAATAAGTATACCTACAATAAAAAAAAAACAAGAACTAAGAATCCCACAGAAAAGCAGTTTTGGTAATTTTTAATTTTGAACTAAGGACATAATTCGATTACGAATAAATTAGGACATCTAATAACTAAAGCCAATTAGTTCTTAATTTCGCTACTTAAAAAAATGTTTGATAAGTTGAGGGTATTTTTTCAAAAACTATTAACGCAAATAACTAGGTTGAAATAAATGATAAGAAGACAAGTTTCTTAAATCTATTTTTTTTAAATTGTAAGTCATTTTTTAAGAAAATTGCCTTTCCCGCCCAAAACGAGGGAGAAAGACCCCTCTTCCGTAGGATAAAATGATTGTTTAAGCCTCTCTACAAAAATCCGTTACTATTTTGCGGCACCGTAGTTATGGTACTATCCCCTCAAAGTGAGATGACCGTAAATTCCAAAAAAAATCTCATGAAAAAAGTAGTTTAAGTAATTTTCAATTTTCTTAAAAACTAGAACACGTCAGATCATAAAGTTTTCAGTTTTTGCTTAGGAATTATTCAGAGCAAAGAGCTTGTGAAAAAAAATATAATATACTTTTACAATTTTGAAAAATTACACTTTAAACATTTTTTTTAAATCTTTTTCTTCCCAAAGTTTAAGCTTAAAACACGTTTTTTTTCTTCAAAAACTATCCATAGATTCCACTTGATTTAATATATTACAGTATTGGCTTTAAAGAAAAGTTATAACACTGATTTTTAAATATTTTGTTTTCCCTTTTTAGTACTTTTTTTTATGAAATTGTCCCACCCGGTCAAACGGGGGGAGATATACCCCCTCCCACATTACAAAATACTTGCAACTATCTGTTCTACTAGAATCAATTTTTATTTTTTGGCGCCTGATTTATCTTACTCTCCCCTAGATAAAATATCTGTTTGTTTGGTGTGATCGCAATAATTTTTATTTTAATGTCGGTAATTGCCATTTGTTAACTACATCCAGAATTACCAGGTCTTTATTATTTGATAAGAACATCTGTAGTATATCTTAAGCGATTGTCAAGGCATAAGCACTTGAGAGTTGTTTTTTTTTTTAATTCTTTTCTCATTGCCGAAATGTTTTAAGATACACCCATTTCTTTCATTATCCTGACAACCAATCTTAGACAAAATGCGGAAAATAATACCGAATTTATTTATGTCGTTGTTTATACGACTTAAAGAATTATTTTTACAAGATAACCTGTATTGTTCCTATCAATAAGCCTTACAAAATCATATTATAATAGCACACACATAAGGATGAAAATAAAAAAAGTTCTAAGTAAAGTAAGGCCGCAAAAGTTGTGTTGTAATAGCAAACAAGTACATGTAAATTCGTATTATATTTATAAAACATAGATATACCAACCTAAATAATGTGTGTTCGAACACCGGAACATGACAGCTTTTGCTCACACTTAACGGAATCACAATTTTAAGCATTATCATATGTATACAATGTCATGGAAGATCCAAGCACAGTGCCCACAAACGCAATACATTATGAAATGAAATTGTAAAAATCGACAGAATTTGAGAATTCCCTCTTAAAAATCTACTTATCGAAGCTGCCGCAAAATAATATCTTCGAGTTATCGAGACATTCGAGTTATCGAAGTTCGACTGTATTACCTTTCTCTAACCGTGTCTCTGAGAAAATTGCAAAGAAACATCGGCCATAGATCTTGATGGCATGGCGATTATGTTCTTGATCGTCGATGGCCGTTTATCTGATCAATTATTGGATGTTGCCCTGAAAATTCGTCAAATTTCTTATCATCGTACACTCCAAATTTATCGTCCCAACCAATGATACCTGAATCCTTGCATGTGTTACACTTTTCATTCCAGACATGCTGACAATTTCACATAGTTAGGTTAGGGTTAAGTCTCTGAATTGAACACAAATAAATACCTATTCAATGTAATCGCATGTGTTTGTATTATAGATTCACAAAAAAACAACCTAACATTTTATGTGCTAAAAATATCATCACTTAAAACATAAAAAAGTACCTACTTAGTGCATCCTAATAAATCAACAACAAAGTATGCTTTATCTATTATAATAATTATAGTTGCGTTACGTAAATTGGGATTATCGACTATCATCCAAACGAATTCAAGCATTATCCCTATTTAGTAGTAACCACGTATAATGTCTGGTGAAATGGAGCAACAATCCCTTCAGAATCAGCTGGTGTATATTGAATAATTTAATGAAGTTTGCCTATACAATGCAATGCATATCGTGCTCATATTTTATGCAGTGCATTTGTACACACTGTGTATTACGTGCTTTCAGATAAAAGTTTTAAAATGTACGTATTGTAAAATACCATCAGTTATGGTAGTGTTCCTATATAGGATGTGTTTGTGTACAAAGAACGCATTCACCTTTGCCCTTTTGAAAATGCGGAACATGCACTTTTGACCTAATTTCATTTGTAATACAACACTCCGGGCCAACAGCTGATTGCTGAACTGAATCAAATTTGATTGCTTCATACACTCATCGTATAGTAGATAGGTATACCTCTATGAGAGTATGTATAAAAGAAAATTGAAATCCCTGAAGCTCGAGTAAATTCTACTTTATAGATTTCTTTAATTTTTATCGAATTGAACGGCAATTTTGAACTCAACTTCTCTTGAGTTAAAATCAACTCAATACTTTCTTGGCGGTAGATTTTTGTTTACTATAACTTCATTTGAAAAAAAAAATAAAATTCGCTCTTTCTGACTGACTGACTAATACGATTTCTTATTAAAGTGAAACCATTTTTTTGGGTGTGTTGAGAGTATAAAATTGAATTATAAAGTGTAAAATAGATTAAAACAGCAGAGCCAGGAACCATTACAGTGTCGTTAGTCCAAAAACCGCTGTTACTGGTGCATTGCTGACAACATCCCTAATACGATATTCACTATTCAGTGGCAATGTACTTAAAAATAGCTCTTAGCTCTTGTAGCTAAAAACTGTTAGTAGGTTACTATTTAGGTTTAAAGCCGTCACGTAGCTAATATAACTTTGACTCTTGTATAATTAATTGTCGATTGGATTATTGAAGGAATAGTTATAGGTACCTACCTACAAATGTATATTCAAATCTATGTTATGGATTTTAATTATGTAAGTTAGCAGAGAAACATATACATGGATGGAACCTAGATATGGAAATTTATGTACTTAAGATAATGAAAATGAAGGATGTAGGTTGGCAGGTATGCAATATGCATACATAAGATTCATGTGATTCTTAAAGCCATATGTATGTATATATAAATGTACGAGGGCCCACATTATATGTAGTATTCAGTGACGTACGCAAAAATTCATACGAAAGAAATACATACCTATAATAAGGTAGAAACAATTAGATAAAACACATAACTAAATATTTTTATAGTGCTTAGTGGTTATAGCTTGATGGAAAACAAAGATGCCATTTGAATTCCTGGATAAATAAGAATATATAAAAAAAATCAAAAATCATTGAAGCGGTTTTTTTTTTTAAATAATTTTTTATGTATAAAATTTTGAAAACATTTTTAGAAAAAAAAATTGAAACGCCATTTTGAAGATATTATTCATATACATATAAAATTCAAATTTAAACTAAATTTTGCGACTGGTTTTTGAAAAATCGGTTTTTCAAAAAAAAAAAAATTTGTTTATTTTTAAAAAATCGAAAAACTTTGGTTTTGAAAATTTGAGTATGCAGTCTTAATGACACTTTTAGGGATAATTTCCATAAAAAAAAATAATTTTAAACGGTTCATCCAATAGTGAGAAAGGCGAAAATATGAAAAGTGGTTCTATGGGAAGAACCATTAATACGCAAAATAAAATATATTTATACTTAAAAGTGGACTGTACTTTATTTAAAAACACACACATTTTTTTATAAAAATTCTTGGAGCTGTTTTTGAGAAATACATTTTTTCTCATCGGTTTTTCTTAAATTTCTATGCGAGCTACTGTTGTGTTTTATTTTAGGAAAATAATTTTCTTAACTATTCAAAATAATGTCAAAAAACTTCGAAGTTCGAAGTTTCGAAAAAAATATATTGGCTCGTTTTTGAAATTTTGAGTTTTCCAAAAAAAAAAAAAATAATTTTCAAAAAAAATGGTACCAAAGATAACAATGTTGTTACCCAAAAAAATAACAAAAGGTACCCTCTCCTTTCATTAATGAACTGATTTTTTTGTATAAAAATCGTTGCGGCCGTTTTTGGGAAAAATGAGATTTTTGTTTTTGGCATACAAAAAAAGTATTAGAGCTACTGTTAGTTGTCATCTATATTATTATATACAATAATATTAAAATATAATAACAAGGTTGTAGACTCGAGGACAGACAGACAGAATGATAGACAGACGAACTTGCGGGGCCCACTTTTTTGGTGTTCTCTATGTTCGTAATGTTTGATTGTTAGAATTTTTTTTTAGGAATTCATAACTTGCCTTATAGTTTGTAGATACCCTTAATAGCAAGTTAGAAATTAAAACAAAAATGGATGAAAGGTGTCGTTGTATTTGTTTAGACACGAAATTTCATGCAGATAGACAGCAACAACAGCGTCCCAGTATGAAAAAATTAAAAATTCATTGAGGAAGAACCTGCTTTTTCCTTGATGAATGGAAGCTGTACCTGTACCACTTTTAGCTGAGTCATTTGATGAATTTAACATGGGCGTGTCATTGGCGGGAAGCATATGCCACTTTCTTGAGGAAAATTCACCACTGAAATCACCACTTCATTTGAAGTTGTTTATTCATTAACCCATATGGTGAAAAACATGGTGATTATGCAACTGTAAATTCCCTACGTAAATGCATTCGGATTATTCATCAGCTCAATATTTTCGATGAAAAAAATAATTAAAAAATGACGCTATGATCACTTTACAAAGCAAACGAGTGGACTTAGACGATTAACTAATGAATTTGTACATTACTATTCTTCCCTATTAAAATAGCAGTTTGTAATTCATGGAAAGAAAGGCTTGTTTAGTAAACACAAAGCAGAAAGTGGGTTCAGAGCTATGAACTGAGAAAACTTTGCATTAGTCTTTACTTACTAAATCATTGCATGTCGTATTACTCATGATTTGGCAAGTGAATTCATTGATGTATTCAGCCATAAAATTCATTGGGGACCATATTTCCCACTGGGGTGCTGTTTGCTGTTGGCGATGCTGGTGCTAGTGGTAGTTAATAATAATTCTATTTTACGCGCTAAGACTGATACCAGCAAGAAAACGAAAGGTTGATATGAGGGTGTGAGAGGGAGAGGAAAAACTTTTGTTATAAGATTAGTAGCATAGACTTTAATATTTACCTACATACCCAAATCATATAATTTGCACTGCGAATAATGTAGCCGATCCGTCTTCTATGGAGAAGGTAAAAGAGAAGACTTGTCTCAAAAAAGTATATGGCAGATATTTGGGATAGAACTTGAATGGGACGAATCTGCTTGCTTGCCTTTTCCAAGATGGTGGTTAGTCTCTACTTTTTGAATGATGTTGGGTATCTTTGTAGAATGTATGAATACCGAGATAAATGGATTGTATTTAGATTGTCAGTGTAAACCATTGATCTACACACTGGATAGTTGATTGACTACAAAGTATAACAGTTCTTGGGACCCCAAAATTGAAGATGATATTTTTGAAGAATCTTCACTTTTTGACGTTTGCCGTCCACAAAAAGAGTGGTGTTTTTTCGCATTCAAGCAATTATCCAATATCGAAATTTTCTACATCTCAGCTATTGAAGTAGGTTTTTTGGAATTTAATAATTTTGCGTAGAAGCTAAGCTGATGGATAATTCGTGAAACAGATTAAAGCATTACTTAGTTACATTAAATATGTTTTAACTACTTTTCATACTAAGCCATTTCTTCCCATTTCAAAATTACGTTAAAAAGAGTTCTACCAGATACGAACATCTCATGTGAGTTGTCTTCGCTCCGACATGACACGAATTCGTTTTGAGTCGATAAAATCATATCTTTAATAATCTCCTGAACACTCTTTTCAGGAGACGCTCTTCTTCGGTCCCACAGTGTCTGTCGCCGCACTTGTAAGTTGTAACATCAAATTATAATTAAATTACCTAAACGGATGACATTTCTTTTACATTACATATTTTACTACTCAACTAAACCATTAGCTAAAAACTAACAACATAAAGACCCGAAACCTCTGCTTTGATTTGACATTTGCCTACAAGCTGAAACACGCACACAAATAACTTTTCTGTTCCTCTTCCAATTGACACATTGATTTCCCATCTATTCATGGATAGAGTTTCAAAGCTACAAACACAACAATGTAATCAAATGTGTTTTTGGTTGTGAAACGTACGAAGGTTTCCAATCTTATTATAGTTTGTTTGTCCCATTGGCTTAGACTTTACATACATTAATACAACAGAGAGAGAGACAGAGAAAGGAGGAACCGGCAACAGAAGAAACACTTGTCAACAGCCCGTGGTTGGTTTCAGACGGTTCGCCATCGAAGTACTAATCACGCACAACGCTGCTGATTTCGCGATGCTTTCATCGGAGACAAGTATCAACTCTTAAACGACAAACGAGTAGCAATTACAAAAAACATAGAACACTTCTCTCACTCTTACTGTAGTGAATTCCAATAAACTGTTTGCTATTTCCATGCTCGTACAGTGAAACCGCAATAAGTAGGTAATATATGTATATCGAAAACGGCTCTAACGATTTTAATAAAAAATTCAGTGCACCATTATAGGAATAGTCTATATTTTGGTCAACAATTTTTTTTATTTAAATGTTATTAACGGTTCTGTTTTATATAACCGTTTTCGATTTTCGACTATCTCATGAGCGGGTCAACGGATTAAGATCAAAATGTACAATAGCTCCTTCAAATTCTAAATAATACTACAATCAAAATTTTCCATAATATTTGTTTAGATTTCTTGAAAAAAATCTCAATTTTTAAAGGAAAGATTTTTTAAAATTAAGTTAATTAAGTTTGTTTATATTATTAAATACTTCAAACTGACATATCATTTTTTTAGAATATAAATTAAGAAATGTTGCTTATATAAAATTAATTAGAAAATGACTTTGAGAATATATTTAACCGTTTCTACTAAAAATCTTGTGTTTAAGCACAATTGATCGAATTTAAGAGAAAGTACATGTGATCCAGTCATGCATTTTATTTTTTTAATGCTCGTAAGCTTTAAATCCTTTAACTCTGCAAGCAATGCGAGTATTGTAACTCAATGTTTTGTAGAAGCCTTTACTACATTATGTATGTCTATCTAAAATTTATGAATTATAGAATGGCAATAAGGATAACACAAGAGTATACTACTCTTTTCACAGATGTCGTTGTTCTCACGTTAAAAATCCTCAAAGCTATTTATGTGTGACTAAATTTAAATATGGGATACATTGTTCATAGCTATGTGTCTAAATCCTGCGTATAAAAATTAAGTGCCTCTACGAAGATGGAATAACAAAACATCTATATGTATCGGAGAAATAGAATAATGCAAAATGTAGGGTAAGGTCGGGTGATACGACACCATTTCAATGTTTCCCATTTAATGACTTATTATCAAAACAAAAAGAGCAAATAATTATTTAACCACAGTGGATGTAGTCAAAATCACAGTATCCCTTAAAATTTTAAATTTAAAACCAGAGCAGACAGAAATTGAGTACCTTATATTGGAAGCAAAAAGTTTTTTCGTGTATTAGTGAAATGCATGTGGCTGCCAGGTTTTCATTTTAACAAAAAAAAATAAAATGCACGACTGGATCGCACGTTCTTGCTCTTATGTTCGATTACATTATATGTAAAAGATTCTGAAACGGTTAAAAGTATTTTTAAAGTTGTTTTTCACTTAATTGTTTATATATACAAATTATTAATTTTTTTCTAAAAAAAATTGTTATGAAAAATTTAAACATTTAATAACATAAGTTTAAAAACAAAATTTCAGAAAAAATCGCCCACCCGTTTTCGAAATATTGAATTTTCAAAAAAAAAATATTTGTTTTTCAAAAATAAAAAAAAAAAGATTTTTCGAAAATTCAGTATTACTTACAATTTGAAGTAGATCATGGATACAAATTTTGATTGAAATCCGTTGAGCCGTTTATGGCAAAAATGTAGACCATGCTCAAGTTAGTACACACACCAAATTTTATCAAAATCGTTAGAGCCGTTTCCGAGATAATTAAGATGGTAGCAAAATTTGTATTGCAAGTACCGTTAGTTTTAGGGCTAAAACAATGATTCAAAAATCTATTTTGGACAATCAACTAAAACGCCTAAGCACCAAGTTTGAACAAAATCGGTTCAGCTGTTTAGGCTGTAGATCGTTCTACAGACAGACAGACAGACAGGCGTAATTGCCGGACCCACTTTTTTGTGTTCTCTATCATCGTAATGTCGATTTTTTCTCAATAGCAAAACTTGCCCTATAGTACTCGTACTTACCATATATCGCAAGTAAAAAGAGCATTTATATTGTGTTTGATTTTTGTAATAACTGAGCAAACGTGCTTAAACGATGGATATGGCATCCCAAAACCACGTGAGCCGAGTCGAGGATTAGGATTATGTTCAAACAACGAGTGGATTAAGTGCATAATATGTCATTTTTGGTCCCATGACTCCTGCAATTTTTTTCAACTCATGAAACAAATCTGGCAAACAGAACTGCAAGAAAAAGTAGGGTGTCATCAAATTTTTTCTTTCGTGTTTTTTTTAAAATGTTTTTTATTTTTATGTTCCAATTTTTTGTTTATAAATAAGATTAAAAATAAATTAATTTTTGTTTGAAAAAAAATCTTTTTTTTTATTTTTTAAGAATGCCATATACCCAAATATACCCTATACACTCGAAAATATATTTTAGTTCAGAAAAGGAAGGGGTTGGTATTTGGTATTGGCATTCCACTTTAATGATTGTAGAAAAATACAGTTTTATTCAAGGTAAATAAATATGAATATTTATTATCGTCAATTGTCGGATCTACTTACTTGCAATTCGACTTAAAGTTAAAAAAAAAATACAAAATAAATAGTTATAGGCAGTGTTACTATAAGATTGTTCAGAGACAAAAAGTTAGAACAGAATAGAACAACAACAGGTAAGAACAGAACAGATTCGTGAGAAACTTCAGAACAAGAAAGAACAACTTAGAACAGTCAGTCATCTGACAGAGAATATAAAAAAAATTATTGTTGTTTACCTACAATTCAAGTTCATTTATTTTTGCATAGAAATTCTTAAAAATTATCTGAAATGGAGTTGAATTTATTTATTTTTTTCATGAAATTGAGATGATTCCGATACGGAAAATGATTTACCAACTAAACCTAACACCGAAATATTTCTTTTTAATAACAACAATAGGTTTTGACAAATTTATTCTGACCTGTTCTACCTTTAAAGCAAGTGAAGACAATCCTGTTCTAAAGTGTTCGAAACTATTCCAAACTGAATCATTGAACACCAAACCAGAACAGTTTAGAACAGAAAATTTCTTATTGAACAGCGAAATCCTGTACTTTTCTGTTCTAAAGTGTTCTAATCTGTTCCGAACAGCCTCATTGAACACACATTATAATAATTTCAGAAAAAAAAACAACAAATTAGCACCAGCAACGTTAGATGGGGTCTCCACAATCTAGATTTTCTAGTAAGCATACTAGACATTGCACAGCCCATAGCATGCTATCGATAGTATACAATTTGTTTGCCATTTTCACATTGAGGTTAGCGTTTGTGGCTGGTGAACGTTTGTGAATCATGTGTGTATTATTATAATTCCTTTTGTTGAAGGGTTTTTAAGTCTTGTAATGCTACTAGAGCAAGAACAACGGCGATAGGTATTCCTTCACGAAATTTGTGCAATTGAAATAGTATTCTATGAAATGCCCAGTGACAAATTTTGTAGCATTCTATTTTTCTTTCTTGCTATCAAAATGACAGATAGTATACTATTAAATATAGAAGGTGGAGACATCGTGTTACCAGCAACAGCGACCGCCATTATTTAAGACCAAATGTATTTCAATTATGGTCAGCTCACACTAGACCAGGTTCATCAACGTCAAGAGTGCAGTTAGGCCAAAGTTCTAAATTTCCGAATTTGTTGTTGCTGCGGTGCAGGAAACTTTTTCCACTACGATATGCAGTGGACCATAAGGGAACAAATACAAAAAAATGCTTGGAACGTATATGTATCTAGTTGTGATTCTCTTGATACGAAATACCAAACAATACTTGTCACTGTGCTGTTGGAAATGCATATGCTGTTGACAATACATGGTGTTGATGGTTTAATCTGTTTCACTCATAAGTTTTAAATAAAAATATTAAAAAGAAGCCGTATATGAATCACCCTGAATTCAATTGGCAATATTGCACTTCGACTTCATGGAAACTGGGCTCACTACAGATGTAGCGGCCGATTTATTAAACCAAAAATGTCACTCCTTTGGAATTGGACGCACGATGGAGTCCACACAGGCTCATATCCAGGATTTTGTTTAGTAGAATTCGATATTTAGAATTCGAAGGACCTACTGTATAATTTTTTTTTATCGAAATCCGTTGAGCAGCTTATGAGAAAGTCCAAAATCAGGAAAATTGTTGTTTGGCAGGTACCGTAATTACAAAATAATAAACATTTTGTGAGAAGTTTTTTTTTAATAATACAAATTCTATATACTACTGAAATACATCAGCCAAGTAGAAGACTACACAGAATAATTTCCCAAAGAGTCATTCACAGAAATTTGTCTTCAATGTGAGTTAACGGGCCTAAATCATTATGAGTAGCGAATAAAACTTAAAATCTTGCGACTTCGCTAGTTTCGTATTACGAATAGCGATTCGCTCCAACTAAGCTCGCTTCAAATGTCAAAACCTTAGCGAATTTGATAATCGAGTGATTACAAATAGCGAATTTTCGCTAATTTAACCCATGTAAGTGTGATATTCATTTTCTATTTATTGTTGATAAACGTTTCAAATTTATTTGTATTAACCTGTAGCTAGTTATTTTTCGTGTGAATTGTGAATATTGTTAAATAAATAAAAATAATAGCCTATCATAAGGACAAATGCAAAGCAATTGCAAAACTAGTTAGTTTGATGATATCGAATCCGGTCGTATGAATGGTTCTTCGAAGAAAAACCAAAAAGATTTTTGGGAACAATTTCCTGTTGAATTAAACTCTCTTGAGCCTCCTATTCGTGATGGAAAAGAGTTGCATACGTTAGTAAGAAAATGTTTTATTGTTTGCACTTAAGATTGTTTTTGTACATAGGTTTGGTTGGACTATAAGTTAAAGCTGATACAAAAATTGCAGTTAAGTTAAAAATTTGTCTGCTACTGCTGGCGGGCCATATTGCCAAATTTCGTTGTCGCCTGACACAGTTGACTGTGAAAGTCCCAAACCGAAATCATTACCGACACGGTTTTGGCGAGCAACTGCTCCCAAGAAATCTCGATGTGCCAGACAGTTTTATGAGAGATGGAACTGCATAGAAGTTCTTAGCTTTCACACATGCTTTATTTGGTTGAGGATATTCAAAGAAGCATCCTTGTTCAATCGGAATTACAAAATAAATCTAATGGAAGACAAAACATTGATTCTTTTGAATAATTAATTTAATTTTGATGGCTAACAAATTGTTCAGGAGTTCTAAGGTATTGGCACTATAACGAATGTTTATTCTCAGGCGGCCCATGCTAATTTTTTCTTGCATTTTCGTTTCAAACACAATCACCTCAAAAAATAAAATGTTGCTTAACATAAATTGTCTTTTTTTTAAAATTAAATCGTCGAAAAATACAAAATCAAGCACACAAAATAAAAATTCACAAACAATTTAACGCAACACAAACAGCATTTGAGGTTTAACATATGTTTTCTTATTGAAATTTACCTTTGGCATCATTTATTTTTAAGCGAACGATGAAGTTCGTTATTAATAATACTGTGATAATCGAAGTTCGCTAAATTGTTCGCAACTTATCGAATGTTCGATTCGCTATTCATAATGAGGGCCTTAAAGTAGTACAGTTTAAATTTTCGCGATTCCGAAATGGAAACTCTCGGGGATTTTCAGTTCCAGTATTCACTCGCACAACTTTCGATATTATGCAGATTTTGATGATGTACTTATTAGTTTTCATGAGTTGTCTGACCTCCCATTTCTGGCGATTCGAACTGGCTGGCTTTATCTTTAGGCCTGATGGTTGGAGACTTCCTTATTTGAAGCCTTTTAAAAGCCTGTTTTGCTGCCACAACAAACTATAAACCTTGTCGCGAAGAACATGGTAAATTAATCGCCAAATTGGAGCAAGATGTTTTTTTGAGCAACATAATTAAAGATGCCGTTAAACGATCACACATGTGCATATCAAATCATTAAATTTTCGTTATCATTTCTCCAAATTAATGTAATATTTTTGCATTTTAAAATAAATTTGATATGACAAGTCCAATTTTCAAAATGTCCAACAAAATGAGAGAGCCAATTCATATTATGACATATGAATTTAGATTATAACAGGATCTGAAGTTCTGGGTATCTTTAAATAGATTTCACATTTGAAATGTAAGTTGCAGTAATTGCACTGGGGTCTGAAAGGAAAACACGCAACAAGGCCAAAGCTGTATGGAAGGAGATAAGAAGTGTGAAAATATACATGTCCGGCACTCTATCAGAATAAAACAAAAAAAAAACATCCTCTGGAAGAGTCCTATGTGTATACCAGCCATTAAAAGGACATACGTTCGTAGGTACGTAAGGATATTATACATGAATTCCTAATTGATTTAAGGAGTAGAGAGAATGTTTCCTACATTAAATTGGTAACTGTCAATGTAAAGTGCTATTTGAGACTTGTATACTTCAACCTTTTTCTCTGAGAAATTTGATTTTGCTAACCTTGCTTAATCATAATAAAGTTTCAAGTAGTTTCTGAACACAACTATGTTTTGTTTTGGCTTTTAGTCTCTCATAATTACCTAAGTAAATTATATATTACCTTTATTTCTCTTTGTATATTTTCTTTTCTCAAATTCTATTTGAAGAAAGATTTTTTTTCTTCCCGTTGGTAGGTGTAAAACCTTCAAAGGGCTCTATGAGGACCGAAAATCGCGTTTTCATAGGAGTGTGAGATTCTTACTCCAATAAAACCAGATCCTCCTCCCGATTGCAACTAAGTTGAAATTTATCTAGCAATTTATTTTTAACGAATTTAATTAACGTATTGCAGGTAACTATCCGGTGATAGTTCCTGCTTATTCGCAGGGCTTAGTCCTTCGAAGGCGGAGTACTAAATTCTTCTCATCGATAATTTCGATTATAGTACTATTACAGAGTTGTAATAGCCGTTTTCTATGATTTCGGGCAAAATTTTTTATTTCATCGCGAACCGTGGGAACTCCGAGATCTCTGTGGAGATCTTCGTTTCTAATGTACAAAGGTGCGCTTACAAATGATCTTAGGAGTTTATTTTCAAATGTTTGTAAGGTATTTAAATTAGAATCTCGCGTACAACCCCAGAGTTGTATACCGTAAGTCCAGACAGGCTTAAGCAACTGCCTGTACAAAATTAGCTTATTTTCGATACTGAGCTTAGAGTGTTTCCCGAGCAACCAGTACATATCTCTGAGTTTATTATTTAACTCTTCGCATTTCTTTTTAACATGCGGTTTCCATTTTAATTTCGCGTCTAGACTCATTCCGAGATATTTTGCTTCGATAGCAAACGGAACTTGAACCGTATTAACAAATACCGGTAATCTATTAATTTTCTTATACGTAAAATCTACATGGGCTGATTTTACTTCGTTGAGTGATATCCGCCATGTTTTTGTCTAATCATTTTCATTATTCAGAGCTTTTTGTAATTTTGTCGTAGAATCATTTATCGTTTGGGGCACTGCTAGTATTGCAGTGTCGTCAGCAAATGTGGCTACGATAGTGTCTTCAGTTTGAGGTATATCACGTGTACAAAATAGGTACAATATTGGACCTAAGACACTTCCTTGTGGTACCCCAGCTAATCGTTTTCATGTCTTACTCTAAAAAGTCTATTATCTAGATATGCTTTTAGAAGCGTATAAAGTGCTTCAGGCAGAATTTGTCTTAATTTAAAATTAAGGCCTTCGTGCCACACCTTATCAAAAGCTTGCGACACGTCTAGGAAGACCGCCGAACAAATTTTCTTTTCTTCAAGAGTTTTCTCAATGACGTCAGTGATCCTATGTACTTGGTCAATTGTCGAATGCTTGCTTCTAAATCCGAAATGATGTTCAGGTATTAGGTGCTTTTCTTCTATTATTGGTTGCAGGCGCAGAAGTAATATTCTTTCAAAGACCTTAGATATTACGGGCAGAAGCGAAATAGATCTCTAAGATTTCTTATCATGTGATGGTTTTCCTGGTTTGAGAATCATTATAACTTCCGCAACCTTCCATTGGCTCGGAACGTACTTTAGCCTTAGAGTGGCATTTATTATATAAAGAAGATTAAATAACTCTTCACCCAGATAAAAAACAACGTTAAATAAAAAAAAAAACTACTTTGATTCAAGTATATTTAGGAATAATTCGGGATTAAAGATGAAAATTTTAAAATCAAAGTGGACCATCAATGATTCAACGTTTTTTCCTATAGGAAAACGAATAGATTTCATGCTCGATTTAATTACGCTTTTCTTTGATTTAAGGTTGAATCATATTAAAATCAATATCATCCAACTTTAAAACAAAATGGAACAACTTCGATTCTAGATTCGTTAAATTAAATGTATTTGAGCTTAAAAATATTATGAACCAACTTTGAAATTACTATCTTTCAATTTTAATTTCACTACGTTTCAATGTTGTTTTAAGTTAATTCTAATAGAAATTACTTTGGAATATAAACATTTTAGTTTTAGTCTTAAAACTAAAACGTTAAATAACAACTTGGATTCAGCCATGATTTACGTCAATCTGAATTAAATAAAAGTCATTCAATTTTTTTTAATAAAAAACGATAATTTTGAAATATAAAAATTGTATTTTTATTTCTTATTTTGTAATAAAAATTTTAATTTACTTGATATTAAAGTAGGGGTATACACTTGTGCTTTGCTTCAAATCGCATAACCCAAGAAAATGTTAACTGTCCACATTTCTCAATTACATCGGGATTCGGGATAAGGCACCAGAAAATGGTGTTTTGGCTTAAGACTTGCTCCAAATAATCTAATGTGTAAAAAAGAAACAAATTTCCATCAAACTAGTATTAACTTTCTTATGGTTTCAATAAAACAAAACTTACTTTTCAACGTAGGGAAAATGTATTCCATTTCAAATGTTTTTAATAGTCTCCGACAAAACATGAGTGACAATGTGAATCCAAGGCTTCACGATCGACGACGCGCCGGTGCCGACATTACGTTGCAGGTAGGATTTTTTTTTGCTGTTTTCATGCTTCTACATGCAATCCGTCTAAGATCAACTATAAATCCCTTTAAATATACGTCGATCGTAGTTAGAAAATGCAACATTCATGTGAAAATGAATACGTTTCACTTTGTTTCTACATCGCTTTCCACTTTAAATTTTAAAACTTTCGGTTTTATATTGTGTCCACTTAAAAATGTATATGAATGAATTCAAATTAAAGTTGATGTTATATTGAAAATCTTTCATCGATGTGTGTGAATGTTTTATGAGTGTTATTTGTAAGTGGCTGCAACTTCGAAATGATGTTGAAGAAAGTAGAACCAACTATGGTACACTTTGAAAGTTGTGCATGGAATTATAATTTTGGATACATTTTAGCATTTTCCACGTTAAAACCACGTTTAACGCACTTAATAATTTAAGAAAGTTGTTTCACTGTTGAATCGACAACGGTTCACTTCAAAACGAGAATGACAATATTTAAAACAACGTTGCGTAGTTAAATCAATATATTTTCAACGTTAAATTAAATACGCTCATTATACTCTTTTCCAACGTTAAATCCAATACGAATAATTAGATTTTACGTTGTCTTTTCCCTCAGTGTTTGCGAGGAAGCATTTTGAGAACTTCGGCCGTAATTAAGTCATATCCCGGAGCTTTCTTATACTTAAGCTTTCTTATTTCTCTGCTTAATTCGGCAAGGATAACATTTCTTGTTATGTAATTTTCGCCTGAGTTAAAACGTATATTTGAATGTTCGTTCAGTCCATGCCCATCAAAAGGTTTAAATGTGTTCTCCAGGTAATCCGCGAAAAATTTTGCTTTCTCCTTGTCGCTTTTTGCCCTTTCGTTTTGATCATTCTTAATCGGAGGCGTTGCGGGCTTTGGTTTCTTCGTTACTTTGACAGCTTTCCACAGTGAAAAGTTGGATTGTTTTCCTGCTGTCAAGCTTTCAAGATAATTTCCAACTTCAGAGTTTTTGAATTCTTCTATGGCTTTTTTAGTAAATTACGCAAGCGATTTAAATTTACCTTGTGTTGAGGAGCTCGAGTTTGTTACCATTTCTTACGTGCTTTTCGTTTCTCTTTTACTAAATCTTTTATTTCCTGCGGATATTTTAGGGTTTTAAAGCGCGGCATTTCTCTTTGGTACGGGGTGTTTTTCCATGCGTCTTGTTGTACGATATTGACGAATTTTTCTACTGCGTCTTCAAGTTCGAGAGGCGTTTGTAGTGAAACCCTTAATTCAACGTTATCCTCTATATCTTTCTTAAAACCTTCCCTGTTGGTTTTCCCATTGGTTAGCGTGGGTGGTTTTTCATTTTTAACAAGATTTTCGCTCATAGTGAGAATAACAGCAGAATGATCTGAGAAAAGATCAAAGCTTTCTGTTATGCTAATTTTATTTGAGGGTATTCCTTTGACCACAAAAAAATCAATAAGGTCAGGTATTTTCGATGGATCAGTCGGCCAGTAAGTCGGGTTGCCAGTCGAATGAAAATCGCAATTATTTTCCATTCCCGCTTCGTATAGCATTCGACCCTTTTGAGAAATACCTCTAGATCCCCAAAAGCTGTGCTTCGCATTAAAGTCACCACCAAGGATAAAATTGTGTTTAAGTAACTTTAGCACGTTCATAAATTCATTCTTTTCAATTTTACATCGTGGAGGACAGTATATGGAAGATACATTCAGTAGATCATTCTGAGTTCTAACCTGTACACCGATTAATTGCATTGATTCAGCCTCTATTTTCGGGCCTATCGTTTGATGCATTCTTTTATAAATAAAGATTCCCCCTCCTCTTGGCTTGTTCGACGGATGAGTTGCGTGGTATTTTAAATACCCATTGATCTTACTATTTGATTGTTTCTTGACATGCGTTTCCGATATCAAACAAATATCAATATCTTTCTCATGCATAAACATTTCTAGTTCTCCAAGTTTTTGCAATAATCCGTTGGCATTCCAAGTAATTATTTTGAGCTTTTCCATCATGTTTTTCTTTTTGTAGGGCGTTTTGGCCGAAAACTGTTTTCGAGTTTAGTAAGCCTTTCAAATATAAGTTTATTTGTACCACTTACCAATTTTCGAAAGGATTATGTTTAAGACGTTCGTGAGTGGATCACCAGCAGTATCTTTTTGTAAAGGTATATTTTTAGCCGTTATTTGGGCATATGATTGATCTTGAGTCTCTTTGCCTTTGGGTATTTGGGCATATAACCTCTTAGGTGTCTTAAGAACTTGCTTTTCTACTTGGCTTGGTGGTTTTCTTTGTGACTGCGTAAATTTTGATCGCTGTTTTGGTAATTCTTTTGCTACTTCGCAGCCTCTATAGTTGGCCGGATGACTTTTATTACAATTGATGTACGTTGCTGCACTTTTGTTATCTGAGGTGCAGTCTTTAGTAAGGCGCACTTTACAAACCTAGGTTTTTTTTTTGCAATACGATTGCATGTGATTGAATTCTTGACAGCGTTTAGACTGCGGAATCAGTCTTGTATTCTTTCTTAAAGGTTCGATCTTAACAACAATATTGAGGATTGTTTTAATTTTGTAAATATCGTCTATTTTCTCTGCCTTATCAAAAGTAAGAATAAATAGTGGAAGACCACGCTGTACCACATTTGTTTCTCTATCTTTTTTTTTGTGTTTTTGACGATGTTCACAGCATCTAAGATCTTATAGTTCCTCTTTAGATCGTTAATGATATCGTCTTTTGGACATGATGGGTGCAAGCCTCTCGCTACAACACGTAAAGGTCTTTCCGATTTATTCTCATAAGTGTACCATTCTACTTTTTTTTCGTTTAGTTTTCGCGACAGGAGACGATAACTTTCACGATCTTTCACGCAAACATTCCATTCGTTTTTATTAAGTGAAATAACTTTAAAGTTTGATGGTGTTAACGTCTTTAAGATAGTTTGAAGCCGGTTATACTCCGCAATACCGACAACATTAATTGGTGGCGGAGGCCTAATTTGAATAGGTTTTTTTTTAGTGATGCAATTTTTTCAGGAAAACAGGCGCCATCAGGTGAGGATCCAACCTTTCTTTTTTTACTCGGCCTTTTGTTTGAGGACTTATCTGTTTCGCGTGCTAGCTCTTCTTCATCAGTCTCATAAATGACATTTTTCGCTTGTGATGAACCAGCCTTCGAGTCATTGTGGTGTTTATTCTTCAGCACCTCATTTTCCTTACGAAGAAGATCAACTTCTTTCTTTAACTCCTGATAGTTTTAATACTTCATCAAGTTTTTGACGAAGTTCATTATAATCTTTCTCAAGAATATCTGTTTTCATTGTGTCCTTTTTTACTCGCGCATCTGGCGTTACCGGCGAACTCTTCTTACCTTTGTTACTCGATTGGGATGGAGGTGATCGAGCAACCTTGCTTTTTGTAAGAGGGGATTTATTAAATGCAATAATTGGCTCTCCCCAGAATCCGTAGAGCCGACCTCCGAAGAGGGTGGATTTTCCAGTGAACCTGGAGTGACACCTGGGGTAATGTATCTATTTGTTTTACTCATTGCATATTTATGTATACGTTCACTCTCAGTATGCGGAGGTTGGATTTTAGTCGCCTCTTACGACAGGCATGCCTTACCTCAGGTATATTTGTTTTGTTCCCTACCCGAAGGGGCAGAAGAAAGATGTCCTGTATATTTGTAAACGTCAACAAATTTTAAATAATGAGCTTACAGAGGACCTTAATGAAAATAGAGCAAGAATTGGAACATGCCAACTGTGTGTAGATGGAGGTGCAGATATAGGTACAGCCAAATTGATAGACCGACCCGACGGAATCGTGCATGTCCTACTTTTTTCGTGTATTGGCGGGCAGACCCGTTCACAAAAATCTCTAAGGCGGACCGTTGAAATTACACCCCAAACTTTTATTATTTCTTTCTGTATACGAGTGAAGAGGATAGAAAGAGAACTCTGCATAGAATAGAGCTACGTCATAAACTTTCCACCTATGAAAACATGGCGGCTGGGGTTCACTTTGTTTGCCAGCACTAGCTTATAGACTAGATACCCAACTCTTACACTTAACATGCAGACATTTTTTCAGTTGGTGTAATTTTTTTCCCCTAAATGTCACTTCAATTTTTTTTTCGAGTGGACGAAAACAATAAAAATGATAGTGAGATATTACCTACTGAGCTTTTTACTGAAATTATCTCGAATCAAATACGGTCCCCTTGGATGTGAATCACCTGTAAATCGGATTAACTTAAATATCAAAAGTGAAATTTCTGTCTCTAAGGAATGACAATTGATATCAAGAGAACGGGTTGTTTGTTTTAAATTTCCAGAGATTTTTCCCTAGCCCATAGCTATAGCCTTGCACTTTGCTACTAGGTAATACATATATATAATGGGCTTACCAAATTTCTTATTTCGACAAATGTCAGTCAACAACTAGAACTTGCTCCACTTTCTTCCAGACACAAACGCTGTCAATCTTCATTTGTGCATGGCTCCTACAAAACAAGTTTACCAACTGTCTACACAAATGTCAATGAACAATGACATTTGACGCCATTTGCAAAAAAATATAAGGAACTTTCTTTTATCTTTTATATCAACTATTATCATTTATCAACAGTCAACGCCGTA
Organism: Philhelius pedissequus; assembly: GCA_910595825.1. NCBI lineage: Eukaryota > Metazoa > Arthropoda > Insecta > Diptera > Syrphidae > Philhelius > Philhelius pedissequus. The sequence goes on from OU343160.1 coordinate 37,756,433, forward strand.
ATTATCAAAAAAGAATGTAACTTCTTATTATTAACAAATTAATATATGAGAGAACATTGCAATGCAACGAAATACATAATTATTTCTCAGTATAATATTTCTGAACTTAAACAAAGGTCAAAGCAATTAATTATTAATGTAATTATGTGTAATAAAAAGGACTATCTTTTTTTCATTTTTCTGGTTCACATACAATATTGTGTTTCGTAATGTTTAGGAGAAACATTAAATTTTATGTGAGTATTTGGGCCACAAGGACAACCTCAAGCAAAAAACAAATAAAATGCACTAATGGATCGCACGTACTTGCTCTTATGTTCAATCACATTGTATACAAAAGATTCTTAATAGAAACGGCTAAATATATTTCTAAAGTCGTTTTTCTCTAAATTTTTTATATAATAAAATTCTTACATTTTTGCCAAAAAATAGGTTATATGAAAATTTTAAATAATTAATAATATAAATTTAAAAACATAATTTCAGAAAAAATCATCCACATTTTTTCGAAATATTGAAAAGATTTTTTTTTTTAAATCGAAAAATCGAAAATTTTGAAATGCACAATTTTTTAGAATTCGAAGCACATCCTGTATAAAAATTTTGATCGAAATCGCTTAACCAGGTGTTCTCTATCATCGTAATGTGAACTTTGATAAAAATCTCGAGTTCGATTTTTTCCAAATGTAAAACTTGTTCTTACCTATTTCGAAAGTAAAAAATGGGATGATTGGCATCACTGATAAATTTGTATACTGTCAAGAATGTATCCCAGAGAAGCCTTAGGGGTATTCACATTTGCCCATGATTATGTCAGTTACTAATTCAGAGTATGGAGAACCTGCTGTTTTTCAAATAAAAGCTTGACGTGTAAATATGTACTGTTCATGTTATGTACCTACTGTATACATTATGTCCTTAAGCCATAATAATTTTGTTCTTATATCACCAATTACAAATTGTACATGCATAGTATATTTAATGAGTACCGAATTGCGAAGGACTGTCAATCAAAAGCATTGTGGCTACCCACCTGTAATAATATTATTCCAGTTTCCTTTTCATTTAATTAAGATAATATTAAGATCTTGCGTATAAGGTATCAAATGTCAGACTTCGTAAAGTTTTGGTTTGGCATTTGGCAGGGAATATAAAGGACGCATGCAAAACGATGTGGTTGGGACTTGGGGAAATCAAGGAGCAAGCAGCTATTTTACTTCTTAGAATAATTAAATCAGTATTGCCAGGCAAGAATTTCGAAATGTCGTTGGATTAAAATTACCTTGTGCTTGTGAGGCAGAAAAATAAAGGCGAACAAGTTTTATCAAATTTTAAGTTAATACCATGATACTACTTAAAGAAGTTATTAATATATTATAGCACTTTAGTAAAATTTTGGTATGTCTATACACTTTTTAACTAGCATAACTATACTAAAACTAGTTTCTTGATAAATTGCAGATAAAATCGGTTAAAAGAGTGCAAGCAACGAATACATTCTAATTTTTGGACGTAAGTAAATCAGACTGTATGTCGCGTCGTATAGATTAAGAACCTCTTGATGCATTGACATCATTGACATACTAGATATGGATTCATTGACATACTAGATATGGACTGCTAGTTGTGATTCATTTCCATACAATATTTGCAAAAAAATATGTTTCCCTGCTTTCAGCGACTATTTCAGGCCAAGAGGCGAAAACAAAAAACAAATTGAGTACCATCTGTTGTCGATATTACCTTTCTACAAATTTTAGGCAAAGACACTAGAGTTATCTATTGGCACATAGTATAAAAAGCCCTGCCTTCTAGTGTTTTTTTTAGAAAGTTAACAATTGATGTAGTGCAGGGCGACAATAAGAAAAATACCTTTTTCTTTCAGCTATATCTAAAAGATTGCTTTTAGAGTTACATTCGAAATAAATGGAATACATTTTAACCCTGCAAAATACGTTGTTGTTGTTCACGTAACAGATATTCAAATGCAAGTTTTTTAATTTAAACTTATATTACGAAGTATTTAGCGTTAAAAGCTATAAAATTTATTCGTTTCGTTTTTATCATATTGTACAAGAAATAACCAAACTCTGGCAGACGGCTTTTACGTTCATAGTTATATATGATTTAAAAATCTTAATAATTTGTATGCTTTAAAAAAGAAAATAAATCAAATTATTTATCTATCTTAGTCTTTCGTCGAAATGTTGAAACAAAAAATGAAATGTAATTTCAACTTATATTACGCAGTTTGTGTTAAATTTTATTCGTGTCGTCGAAAAGTAAAAAAAAAAACTCAATTGATATTTGATCTAGCTTAAATCGTATTTCGTTCATCCGCAAAGAACAATAATAAGGGTATTCATGCAACGTAGGAAAACCAGAATATACATCAGGGGGTCAATTCCCGATCTGTGAAATTATGAAGTGATAAAAAAAATATCATTTCAGTTTTCACAGAGGTTTATCATTTTCCAACTTCACGCAAACGCCTAATGCGATTCTAGAACTCATTCTGATAAAGTTTGTACTAAAAAGTACTAAATGATAAATTCTGTCATTTCTGATTAGATTTTTTGTTGGGAAAGGTAAATATTTCATTTCAGTTTTTAAATTTGCTTAAGAATAATGTCCGGAATAATAATTCTTTTAATACATTAATAAAAGACGTCGTACTGAACAATTGTGGGTTTTATATTATATTCAATAGTATCTCTGTTTTGAGTAAGATTTATTTTTTCATGTGAGGATATTGAGGCTTTCCCTTCGAGATGGGCAGAATCTATTCGAAGTTACAACTAGGAGCACTTTATTCAACTTTATAGATTCCCAAAACATTTATGCATGGATTTAATACGTGAATTGAGAGCATTATTGAAAAACACTCAACTTATAAGTGCGCTCCAAAGCCATTTAAATATGGTAAAGTGCTCTGCATTTTTTTGCAATGTGTAGTTTCCAACTATCTGTCGCGGGAATGAGCACCGTCGCGTCGGCTGTTGTGAATCTGTTGATTTAACAATTTCGTTATTTACTCGAATTAACATAAATATAACTTACTACCAAAATAAATTTGTGTATAAATATAATTGTTGCTTAGTTGTCATGTGCCAAATCCTGATTTTCTTCTTAATATTCGATTAGAAACATTTTCTTCACAAAACAATTGACTGTGATAAAAAAATTATCATATGAAAAATTTTTGGCGTTTAACTTCACTTTTTCACGAATCGAGAATCGAATTAGACGTGAAAGCGTGATAAAATTTATCACTTCACATCTTCACAGATCGGGAATTGACCCTCAGAAACCAGATAATTTTATATCCGCATAAATGAAGTGTCAAATTTTGTATGGGAGAAATATGCTACAAATCAGATAAAATTGTCTCACGAATTTGATGTAGAAAGCGTAGAAATAAACCGCATAAAGTTATTTTAATGAACAGCTGGTTGTTTCCTAGATTTACGCAAGTATTTTTAGGGGGGCGGGCGTTCATGCAACGTCCAGCGGAAAGATATATTTTTCTGCAAAGCCGAAAATTATCTCGTTGCATGAATACCCTTAATATAGTTGTTTATTGTTTTCTGTAAAAAATAGAGAAAAGGAAATTTTTGGATTCGTGTAGGGATTTCCTAGAACAAAAATCCCTTAAGCACTGGTTTGACTTGATAATATTCTTGACTACCGCAATGACTGAAATGGTCGCTGGTGATGATTTTTCCAAAAGGAACCATCGGTATGTCAATGCCTTGATGTCTCATAAGTTCTAAATGGCATAAGAAATAGTGTAGTATGGTTTGCTGTTCTGTTTTTACACAAGCTAATTTTAGAATTGCGAGAGGGGTAAAGTGTCCAAATAGATATACGAAAACAAAAGTGATAGATGAATTATTTTACTTAAGTGTCTTGGACAACTTTCCCTTTTTGGCGATTTAGTAAGCTTTAAGTTTATTCACATAGATTTTATATTTGACGAATATTCAACTGTCATCAAAGGAGTTAATAATATATTTTTTTTATTAAAACTTAAATATTCTAAGAAGGAATTAGTACATACGTTTGTAGAAATTGCCACAAGCAAATTGGCAGCATTTTTTTTTAAACTAAAGGGCAGTTATCAGTTATACCAATGGGAAATTATACTTAATGATCTTACTATCACCGTGAAACATTATTTCCATTGACTTATGGATTGGTCCTTAAAAATAGGGAATTCGTAAGTACACTAAAGCATATATATTTTATTTGCAGAATTTAAAAATATGACTTGGTAGGATTTTGAACGCAAAACAAAATTCCCGAATTGCTGATTACAAAGATTGTGGCCTTTGAGATAGTAAAATCGCTGGAAAAATTAGCAGATCGTCAGTGTTTTTCATTACTTTTTAAAAATAATGTTTCAGTTGTTGAAAAAATATCTATAACCATGCGCAAAAGCGAATCAAGTAGTCAGAATTGATGCAAAATTAAAATCTGTTTTAAGCAGATACTCGCACGACAAATTCTAATTGCCAACACATACATTATCTAAACGGTGATTTTTTAAGAGCTTGGTTTTTGAAAATTCAAAAAAAACACAGAAACTTGTAAAAAGTGAATGAAATTTTTATTTGGATCGATAAATCAATTTCTGCCATTTACTTTTTAAAAATAATTTCACTTAAAAGTTGCCCGCGGCTACGCTTCAGGTGGTCCATTCTGAAGGTACAATTTTGGCAAACTTTTTCACACATTTCGGCCGGAATCTCACCAATGACGCGTTCAATGTTGGCTTCCAAGGCAGCAATCGTGTTTGGCTTGTCCCCATAGACAATAGACTTAACATAGCCCCACAAAAAATAGTCTAACGGGGTCAAATCACATGATCTTGGTGGCCAATTGACTGCGCCAAAACGTGAGATCAACTGCTCACCAAATTCGCCTCTCAATTGATGCATGGTTTCGCGTGCAGTGTGGCATGTGGCACCGTCCTGTTGGAACCACATGTCGACCGAGTTCAATTCTTGCATTTTCCGCAAAAAAAAATCTGTTATCATCGAACGGTACCTTTCTCCATTGACCGTAACCCTGCGGTCTTCATCGTCCTTGAAGAACTACGGCCCAATGATGCCGCCTGCCCATAAACCGCACCAAACAGTACATTTTTCGGGATGCATTGGTAGCTGCTGAATTGCCTCTGGCTGCTCTTCACTCCAAATACGGCAATTCTGCTTATTCGCGTATCCATTTAGCCAAAAATTAACCTCGTCGCTGAAGACAATTTTGAGATAATTTCATAATTTCGACATTTTTCACAGAGCACGAATTTTGATAATAAATTTCAATAATTTGCAAACGTTGCTTAGGCGTAAGTCTATTCATGATGAAATGGCAAACAATGCTGAATCGAAGTGTCAAATGTTCGTGGAATTTGTCATGTGTGATCTGTCAAAAATATAAACGTCAAAAACCAAGTAGCAAAAAAATCACCCGTTACAAAAGAATATACAAGAAACTACCTCGACCTCATTAGACAGTATTTCCCAGAATATCACATCAGGACCGAAGAATGGCAAACAGTTTTCTTTAGGCCATGAGCCAATTGCTCTAAATAATTAGCCAAGGAAACAATTTTGACAGTGGGAAAAATCTGTCATGGCTTTTTTTTATTGAATTGTTCGAATTGACAATCTTTTTTCACCCCACTCATGAACGTCAAAAATATATATTCTTAGATAATTATTTAAGAAAAAAATTTATGAATTGGTTGGATGGATTTTAGCGTCACTTGCATTACAATTTTTAGATTTAGAATGAGTTGTAACTTCGCTTGAGACAATCTCAAGCTATGCGCAGGTTTTTCAGTAAAAGGAGATACTTCTACTGATACTGACTTTATGGGTGGAAGAATGACCTCAGCTAAAAGCATTGAGCTATTGAAAGAAATGATGATCAAACCAGCTGAAGAGTTTTGAATAGCACTGCTCTTATCAATCACGTCTCTATACAGGAGACTGCTGACAGATTAAAATTCTCGATTTGACTGTGAAACAGTTCCGGTTTCAATTCTGTTGAGAATCCATGGCCAGGCGATGTTCATAATAATGGAATTAAATTCAAATCTAATATTGTTCGGGAGCTTCGAGACCATTGACATACTAGATATGGACTGCTAGGAGCCAACTTCACGATGATTCCTTTTGAAAAAAGCATCACCAGCGACCATTTCAGTCCTTGCTGTAGTTAAGAATATTATCAAGTCAAATCAGTGATTTAGGGATTTTTTTTTCAAGAAAATCCCTATACGAATCCAAAAATTTCCTTTTCTCTATTTTCTACAGAAAACAAAAAACAAATATATTATTGTTCTTTGCGGATGAACGATATACGATTAAAGCTAGATCAAATATCAATTTAGTTTTCTTACTTTTCGACTAAACGGATAAAATTGAACACACACTGTGTAATATATTGAAATTACATTTCATTTTTTGTTTCAACTTTTCGACGAAAGAATAAAAAAGATAGACAATTCGATTTATTTTCTTTTTTAAATCATACTTTTACAATTACTAAGACTTTTAAATCATATATAACTATGAATTTAAAAGCCGTCTGCCAGAATTTGGTTATTTTTTTGTACAATATGAACAAAAAATGATAAAAACGAAACAAATAAATTTTATAGGTTTTAACAAAAAATACTTATATAATAAGTTTAAATTAAAAAAACTTGTATTTGAAAATTTGTCATGTGACCATCAACAACGTATTTTGCAGGGTGAAAATGTATTCCAATTATTTGGAATGTAACTCTAAAAGCAATCTTTTAGATATAACCTGAAAGAAAAAGGAATTCTTCTTACTGTCCCCCAGCACTACATCAATTGTTAACTTTCTAACAAACACTAGATGGCAGGGCTTCTTATACTATGTGCCCATAGATAGCTCTAGTTTCTTTGCCTAAAATTTGTAGAAAGGTAATATTGACAACAGATGGTGCTCAATTTGTTTTTTCTTTTCGCCGCTTGGCCGGAAATAGTCGCTGAAAGCAGGAAAGCAAATATTGTACGGAAATGAATCACAACTAGCAGTCCATATATAGTATGTCAATGTTCGAGACCGTATAATTGAATAATAGGCTGATATAACCAAGCAAACCTTCAATCTTGTTGATTCAATGTTGAGGCAAATACAGGTGGTGGTTAGAGAAAAATGGTATCGATCCACAAAATATTTACCTAATCACTGAATTCTGACTTTTCAATTTTTACAAAAAATCACGAATGCTTTTGTTGAGAACTTTGGTGTTTGTATTGGAATTTCCAATACTTCCACCAACATTTTTCGTTTAAATTGTTTCATTTAAAACACAAATGTACATATAGATTACTGCATGCTTAATAAAAACCAATTTTATTTTCGTTGAAGAACAACAATCAATCTGGCAACACTATTAAATAAATGTTCCATTCTGTTCATGCTGCTCACTTTGGTTAGATTTTTTCATTTCAACCACAGAAATGTATATAAATACATATAAGATATATACACACAAGAAAGCTGTTATGCATAATATAATTATTTTATTGACATTTGGCATTCATTTATTGATTTCGTCAAAATGAAATAAAATTAAATAGTATAGCCATGTCATATTATACATATACTCATGCGAGTATATAAGAAGGGGAGGCAGATCAAAGATTTCAATTTGCAATATGATCCTGAGCATCCTGACAATTGTTAATTTATTCTTTCAATGAAAAAAATGTTGACCTTAATTATGAGAACTTTTTATTTTGTTCAAGAGTTTAACCATATGTTCATATAGGTATTCTGTTTTCATAAAGTTTGTTAACAAATTTGGAGTACTGATGTTAACATACCTTAGGTATATGAAGGTTTAACTTTTTAATGAATAAAGTTCGGCGTTAGAATTTATGGTAATCAAATTGTGTTGTTCTAAATATACCCACACTTTAATGTAAAGGTTGAAGGGAATTAAAGCCTTTTAGCTAGTTGATTGATGGCTGACAATGTTTACATTACTAATATTTAAGAAGACAAACTTCAAAATACCTGTAAGAATATTTTTGTTTTAATTGATTTAAAGGGTTCAAATAGCTATTTTTGTGTATTTTTGTAGTTCAAATGATTAAGTTTTTTTAAGTTTTTAAGTTTATTTGTTTCATATCGGCGTATAAATAAGACATAGTCTTTAATAATACTTTAAAAACTGGAGTTTTAAGTTAATTCAAATTCAAAAGTTGTTTGCTTATAATTTTTTTATTTTTATTTTTTTTATAGATTTTCAAGTTACTGTTTTTAAATGCTGATTTGAAATTATTAAAAATTGCTGTTTTAAATTTTGATATTTCTACTATTTGTTTAATCGACAATGGTAAGGAGTTCCAGAGTTTAATGGCATAAATACAAAATTGCCTCGTGAATTAAGGTATGTACTCGTACATACAGGTGAAATGAGATTCATGGTTCTAGCTGATTGCGCAAAGCATAACTTGTCATCCCAGCAAACATTTATCTGAAGGTTCAGATTCTAATCACCAAAAATGAAGAATAATATTCAAGAAACCTTCAGTTTTTTGAACGAGTTATGAATGTATATAAAGATCCTTCAAATTCTTACCGGGGAGACGCAAAGGGATATGCATTCTCATGTGTCAAAACAAAAAAAAATATAAAAAAACAACTCTCATATCTTGTAGGTGGATCCTTCATATGGAGATCTTTTTTGTTCGTCCTTTTATTTTTCCTTGTAACAATGGGGTAATGATAACGGGTCATTGTCGCGACGAAAGTTTCATTTGCGTAGTGGATTATCAGTTCGGAAAAGTTTTCCGATAAATCGGACGTAACAAATATGTATAATAAATAATACATAATAGCTCAAAATAAAGTAAAAATAAAAGGTATATAACCAGTCTGTGTTTTAGGTAGCTACTTATACTTACAAAAAAAATATAAAAAAGAAAACGATACAAATGAATGTATGTACAAAATTTGTGCTAAATTTTCTTAAAAACATAAAGCATTTCTTTAATTATAGTATCATGTAACAATTAAGAAGTCCTAGGAAGCTATAAAAGCCAACCAAGAGGCAAATAAAATATGTTCCAGAGGCTCACCGATAAAACATTCAATCATAAATGAATAAGAAATAAAGAATTCACTTATGATGCAATCTGAATCATTTTAATGATTCATTTATGATTTAAAAATTCTGCAATTAAATGAACGTATATTAGGGTTCCATATATTCCTTTAAATGATTAATCCATGAACCTTTTCTGAATCGCAAAAATGATTCCTATACGATTAAACAAAGTGAAGGTATATACTTAGAAATCCTTCATTTAAATGAATTTTATTGGAATTAATTTTATGATTAAGAAAAGATTCAAGAAATAATCATTTAAATGAATATATGGAACCCTTATATACGTTCATTTAAGTGACGAATTTTCAAATCATAAATGATTCATTACAATGATTCAAATCGGTGTCTAAGAGCCCAGATAAAAGGATTCAAATAGCATCATAAGTGATTTCTTTTTCGGCCGGTTTCTTCACTTTAATGAATTAATTATCGCTCATTTCTGAATTAAAATGTTTGGGATATAAGTATGATGGTGTCCGTCTTTGTATAATTTTTTACAAAAACAAATAACACCATAAATTCAAAAAATTGTTCAAAAGTACATCCTAGTACAAGTTGATGGTATTGAGAAACATGGTCGAATCAATATCATTAAAAGCAACAAGTAGCTTATGCGGTGAATGAGAATCCAGTTTAGGGTAAACTACTGAAGCATATTCAATAAGAGGCAGGAGCAACGATTTGCTAATTCTCAGTTTAGTTTCAATCGTTGTTAGCTTAGAGAACATATTCAGTTTCCGAATACCTCCGTAAATTCGACCAACAGAAAGGTTTATATGGTCGTTGGCGAAAAGGGAACAATTTATTTTAAATCCTAAACTTAAAACACTAGTCGAAAACTCAAGTAGTAATTGTGCTAGAAAAGCTGGTGGTAGATTGTTTGTATCAAATGTCCGTTTAGAAATGGGAATAATTTGGGATTTCGCTGGATTTAGCATAAGGCCATTACACAGCGACCAATTGTGAATCTCATTCAAATCTTCATTTATTCTGCAAGTTAGTTCTTCCAATAAGTTAAAAGGTCGCTAAAGATAGATTTGAACATCATCAGCTTAGAGATGCAACATTTTTGCAAGCATGTGGTAAGTTATTTATGAACATACAGAACAAAATCGAACCCAAAATGGAGCCTTGCGGAACACCAGAAATCGGACTAATTGCATCATAATAATTATTGCCTACTTTAACTTTTTGAGTTCGATGACTTATAGTTTTAAATAAAACTAACGCATCTATCACTGAAGCCAAAGTATAATTTTAGTTCCTTACACAGAATACTGTCATTAAGTCGGTCAAAGGCTTTCGTATAATCAAGCAAAGAGAGAAGCGTCAACATGTCTTGATCATAGTGAATTCGAATATGGTCAAGGACTTTCACCATAGCCGTAGAGCAGCTGTGTTCTGCTGACTGCATCGTAGAAAATAAGTTACAAGCACGCATGTGGTTAGAAATCTGGTTAGACAGAACTTTTTCTAAGATTTTAGACAGGCAATTCAGTATACTTATATGCCTAAAGTCAGATGCAACTGAAGGATTGTTCCTATTAGGCAGAGGAATTATATTTGCACGCTTCCAACATTGTGGAAAAGAAGAAGTCATAAAACAAAAATGTATTATGTGAGTAAAAGTGGGTAAAATTTGTGGTAATATCATTTTAATAAAACGTATTGGAACTCCATCTTAACCAATAGAGTTCGATCTAATAGAAAGGATATTCATGACCAATTCATTCTCAGAAACTACTTCAAAGTCGAACTCTGAGGGGTCTTGATAAATGGCTAAGTTGTTAATTGTAAAGCTAGATGACTCTAAGTTGTTGGCCATAAAGGCCTCATTAAGGTTATTTGGATCTGGAAAACTATCAAGTGCTTCTTGTTTACTAACACCAAACGTACGCAGGTGACTCCAAAACTTACGTGAAGTTTGATCAGTGCATAACTAAGAGAATAAATATTTCTTTTTAGCACTGCGAGGAATAAAAGACGAGTGGTTACGAGCTTGGCAGAATATCTCCCAGTTTGTGGTCGTTTCCACTTAGAGTAGAGCTTACGACGTTTTTTTTTTATACAATGGAGGACATCAGAAGTAAACCAAGGACTATTCCTGTTTATAATTCTGACAGTTTTGAATAGAGCATGCTTTAGGTAAAGTTATGTTGAAAGAAATCAACTTTCTGATTAACGTTATACAAGCTATAACAGAGATCAAAGGGACAATTTAAGGCGTCTTCTTGTAAGCCAAAATTATTAACAGATTTGAAGTCACGGTATTGAAAAGAAGACGGAGATGAGATATTTGAAAAATCAATATTATAGGTGCAAAACAGTAAATCGTGGTCAGATATTCCTTCGAGTGATAGCTGGTCAATTAATAAGACATTGTCCAAATCTGACACAATCATTAAGTCGAGAAGACTAGGGGTGGAATTGGGTCCAAGACGAGTAGCATTTGAGTTAACTACATAGAGACCAGTTGCTGCTATCTAATCTTTAAGTTGATTAACTCGAGAGTCGGGGCATAAAAAGTCAGCATTGAAGTCCCCGCAAACAATTATAGTTTCATAGCTCGCAGTAATTTCACGAAGAATTGAAAAAAGAGGTTCAGGTGGAAAACTACGGTGTGAATTGTAATCTATACACATATAATGCATTTAATGTTACCATCTGAAACTTCTAAGATCAAAAACTCGATTCTGCTGTTATCAGATTTAGAAACAATTTTAGCATTCAAACTAGTCTTGCAGTAAATAGCCACCCCTCCTCCAATGGTATTAGTAACTCTATCTTTACGTATTAGTTTGTAATTGGAAAGCTGATAAGAATAGTTTGACGTTAGAGGCTTAAACCATGTTTCTGATACACAAATAACATCAACATCCGAGGAGTCAAAAACATACCTCAAAAAAATCCAATTTTTCTAAATTAAGGCTTTAGCTTTTGATAGTATTTTAAGCATAGATTTAGTACAGATATCCATTCCACCAGGCATGATAAAACAAACAAGTACAAATAGTATATAAAAAGCAATGGCAATAAGAAAAGAAACAAATAAATATATTAATAAAAATAGTAACTAGAATTACAAAGACAGAGAGTTTGTTTGTTTTTTTTAAGGAAAATGTGAAAAAAAAATACAAACAATTAATAAATTCTTCAGTTAATCCTTTCTATATTGTGTTGACGGCATGAATAGTTGGCTTCGATTACCATAATTATTTAATAAAATTACAATTTGTTGTAAGGATTGTTTATCTCGTGCCAGATGGAAATAAACATTAACCTGGTTTTGTCTAAAGCTCACAGGTACCTAATTACTTAAAGGCTTTCCGTTCCTTTAGTGTGAACTCGGCTTCTTGGAACACGAACATGTGACGAGAGAAACCAGGCCTGAAGTGGAATCTTATACATTAACAATTTTTAGTTAAAAAATAATAACATTGAATAATGAGATTGGGACCCAACAACTATTTATATCTAGTTTGATTTAAAAAAAAATATTCACACAATAAAAATGTTTCGCACAAAGAGCAAGTACTGAAACGTGATTTTATTTAAAAGAGCCACGAAGGATAAAATTTATCTTTTTTTTCTTCCAGGAATTCTAAAGGAAAATTCGTCTTTCACCAGCAGCTAAAGGGACTGATGTTAAGCAAAAATTGCATTAAAAAAAATCAATACTGGGAACTTGTAGTTTTAGTTATTTTATATATGGATTAATTCTTTTCTTTGGTGGAAATTTTTAAAATGAAAGACGGAATTTTCCATCAACTCAAAATATCCCAAGAAGACATATACGAATAGTTTCGAGTGCCGCTGAGGGCGGAATTTCATAGTGCACTTTTAAATTATATTTCTCTAGATCTGTATTTAAGGGTAAACAAATTTAAAACTTTAGAGCAAAATTTCACAAGAGAAACAACACTAGTCTAGGCTACCCATTTTTTCTTAGGAATTTGGGTTTACAAAAATTGATCAGCGAGTAAGTAGAAATCCACCATCCATTGAATAGGTCGGAAATCGAATTCTCAAAGAAATATGGTGGTGTACTTATTTCACACTGCACCGATAGAAACTAGTAGATATTTTGCCCATATAGTGTGGATAGAAAATTTCTTAGGTTATTGTTGGATCAATAAAGCTTTTTACTATTTACCATTAAATCTGATAAATCGATAAGACAGGAAAAAGCTTGGGTCAACTCACGTACTATTTGACTTTTGATACAATTTCTAAGCTGAAATTGAAAAGGATAAATAATTTTGTTCTTGGTAGGATTTGTGACATCTAACATTTACGCAGGGCCAATGGCCCAGTGTATAGTTGAGTGATAACTTAGACACGTGGGTTCGAGCCCCACTCTAGGCAGCGTTATTTTCTATAGTCCAGTTTTAATTGGATACTAATCGTGGGTTATAATGAGATAGTACAGACATAATTTTTCATTCCATTGGGCCAACACAAATTCTTCCAACATTTCTATTCCTTCTAACTAGTGCCGTGCAATTCATGTTGCATTTAAAAAGATCTTAGATCTAACAGACATATAGTTAACATTTATTATTATTATTAAAATGGAAACCGGAACAACTGTAGGGAAACAAATTGTTTGTCACAAACTGCAATCTGATTTATTACTCTGAAATTATGTCCAGGAAAATAAGACATTCACTTCGAAAAAATTCCGACAAAGCTGAATTTTGGTGGAGAGCTTCATTTGTATGTCATAAGCATTTCCTAAAAAGTACCCTAAATTTGGAGCGGAGCAAAAATTTTAATGAAGGGGGAAATGGGGAAAAATTCAGTTTTTTCCAAATTACTCGAAAACTATAGGTTCTTTTGAAAAAAGTTGTTGTTTTTCCAAACATAACTAAAAACAAAAAAAAAATTCCCCACTCAAAAACATAAATTTACTACATCTTTTTGAAAAATGTATTACACCCCAATGTTTTGGACCATTTTTCTCCAAATCCATCAACTGTACGATGAAAAGTATGTTATCTATTTTATGTAGAATAACATGAGCTACAATGTGTACCTACAACTTTTTTCAAAAGAACTTATAGTTTTCGAGTAATTTGGAAAAAAAACTAAATCAACACCCCCCTCCCCCCACCAAAATGATTGCTCCACTACAAATTTAGGGTACTTTTCCCTTAGGACATACAAATGAAACTCTCCACAAAAAATCCAGCTTTGTCGGAATTTTTTCGAAGTTTCATCCAATTTTCTATCTTATTTTCCTTGACTACCATCCACATTTCAGCGAATAAATTGTGCGCGCACTATACTAACAGACCAAGATCCCATGGCCGGCAGACATACGTTATTCCGAATTTCCAAAGCTGGGGCTTTTCGGAGATATGCAGTCTTAACAGTGCATGCTGTGATGTCATCTTAAAGTTGTCTGCCCGACGAAACGCCCAACTGTTGGTGGCAAGTGTCAAACAAAGCTTGACACACTATCCCCTTAAATATATCAAAAAATCAGCTTTGATAAAAATACCGTAGTTGAGAATAAACTGTTAAAACTGCATATCTCCGTAAACCCCAGTTTTGAATATTCGGAATGTCCATTCGTTCTTATCTACTTTGGTACCTTTTTACAGAAAAAAAATCAGCTATAATAAAATGACGTATGTCTGCCGGCCTGGGCTCTTACTCTATAATCTCAAAATTAGATATTATCTATTATAAAATAACATTCTGGATGAAAAGCCACTGAGGGAAATATCACAGAGGAAGTAATAATAATAATAATAATAATATTTTATTTGTACTAAATGAATAGAATTACAAAAGGAGTTGTTTAAAGATCATTTGAGTTAATAATAATAACATTTGGTATCTACTGCAGGTTAATGAAATTTTAACTTTGCTTTTAAAAATAAATCAAAAAATATTATGACAATAACTGTTTGTTGTATGTCAGATTGGCAAGTTAAATGTTTTATATTATTCTGCAAGAACGATTTAACTAAATTCGTTTATAATTAAAAATCTATAATTTAATGCATTTGACAGAAAAAGGTAGAAACCCCCATAGTCCTGGCCATTTAGCAAGCTATAAAATTCATCCTTTGTTAACACTTTTTTTCCCAGGTGTTTTTTACGCATAGCTTTATAAATAGGGCATCTCGCTGTAAGGTGGAATGTATTTCCAGGTTCATCAGTGTTGCAAATTGAACAAATTCCATCAGTGTTACTTTTGAATGCTCGTGCATTTATGTTAAGGAGACCTCCTCAGGCTTTAAAAATGAGTGAAATCACTTTAGCTTACAGCCTGTTATCAAAGTATAGTGAATCATATGTTAAATTGGCGTATTCATCATGAAACTGTGATCTATGTGCCAAGCCCACATGATGATCCCAGTGTACTTTGGCGAGTCCTTCAATAACCTCATTATGTTTAGAATACCAATCTAAACGGTGATTTTTTAAGAGCTTGGTTTTTGAAAATTCAAAAAACCACAGAAACTTGTAAAAAGTGAATGAAATTTTTATTTGGATCGATAAATCAATTTCTGCCATTTACTTTTTAAAAATAATTTCACTTAAATGTTGGCCGCGGCTACGCTTCAGGTGGTCCATTCTGAAGGTCCAATTTTGGCAAACTTTTTCACACATTTCGGCCGGAATCTCACCAATGACGCGTTCAATGTTGGCTTCCAAGGCAGCAATCGTGTTTGGCTTGTCCCCATAGACAATAGACTTAACATAGCCCCACAAAAAATAGTCTAACGGGGTCAAATCACATGATCTTGGTGGCCAATTGACTGCGCCAAAGCGTGAGATCAACTGCTCACCAAATTCGCCTCTCAATTGATGCATGGTTTCGCGTGCAGTGTGGCATGTGGCACCGTCCTGTTGGAACCACATGTCGACCGAGTTCAATTCTTGCATTTTCGGCGAAAAAAAATCTGTTGTCATCGAACGGTACCTTTCTCCATTGACCGTAACCCTGCGGCCTTCATCGTCCTTGAAGAAGTACGGCCTAATGATGCCGCCTGCCCATAAACCGCACCAAACAGTGCATTTTTCGGGATGCATTGGTAGCTGCTGAATTGCCTCTGGCTGCTCTTCACTCCAAATACGGCAATTCAGCTTATTCACGTATCCATTTAGCCAAAAATGAGCCTCGTCGCTGAAGACAATTTTGCGATAAAAAAAACGGATCCTCATCCAACTTTTCTAAGGCCCATTCACCGAAAATTCTACATTGTAGTAAGTCGCCTGGCTTCAATTCTTGCACCAACTGTATTTTGTATGGCTTTAAACCAAGATCTTTGCGTAAAATCTTCCAGGTGGTCGAATAACACAAACCCTATTGCTGCGATCGGCGCCGAATGGACATATCGCGATCTTCAGCAACACTGGCGGATGCAGCAGCAATATTCTCTTCTGTACGCACTCTACGGATACGATTTGGTGGATTAATGTCCAATAAAGTGAAACTGGTGCGAAATTTGGTCACAATGAGCTGAAAACGGACGTAGCTTGCGAAACACATTTTTCACAGAGCACGAATTTTGATAATAAATTTCAATAATTTGCAAACGCTGTTCAGGCGTAAGTCTATTCATGATGAAATGGCAAACAATACTGAACCGAAATGTCAAATGTTCGTGGAATTTGTCATGTGTGATCTGTCAAAAATATAAACGTCAAAAACCAAGTAGCAAAAAAATCACCCGTTATATTCGGCACATGGAAATCTAATTCGATACCAGTCAATCTGAATAAGCTCAACCAGTCCTTTACCCAATATGTAGATTCCAAGATTGTGTCATCAGCTAGAATTTTCGGCAAGCGGCTTTTTGGATACTTAAATACATTTCGAATATAGTCAAAATGCATTTTCAAAGTATAAACGTGCATTTTGTTGAGCTTTGTTTCGAGGTACAACATATAGTTGGGTGTGTTACTAGGTGGGCATAGCATTTTCTTAATGAAAAATCATAGGAGTTTTTCGACTACATCGTATTCATTTTGTCCCCAGATCTGAGTGGCGTAGCACATAGTCGATCGTCATGCTGCATCTAAAATTCTCAGTTTGTTGCTTTGAATAATATTCGGGTTTTTTATGAACGATAGCCATGTCATATTTATTGCACTTTTTTAGCTCTCAAGTTTGGCTTCCAAATGTTTTTTTGTATTTAAGATTGTAGGTAAGAAGAACCCCGAGATATTTGTACTGGTTTACCTCTTCTATTTCCGTATTATTGATGTACCATTTTTCAGCAGCTGGGCGACGCACACCTTGTCGGAAAACCATACATTTAGATTTATTAAGATTGACGATTTAGTTCCACTTAGCACAGTAAATTTCTAGCTTATCAATCATTTCCTGCAGCATCTTTGGGCTATCTGAAAGGAGAACCAGGTCATCCGCATAAAGTAGAACTTTGATCCATATGACAGAAATATGTATGCCCCCAGGTAATTCATCATAAAGATCATTTAAATAGATGCAGAACATTTCTGGGCTGAGGACACATCCTTGTTTTAGCCCTTGATTAAAAAATATAAAATACAAAGGAAGTATATTCGTTAATTTGTTTTTGCTAGCATTTTAGAATGTTACGAAAAAAATAATCGCTAACAAGCGCTATTTTAATTTTCAGTATGCCAAAACGTCAAACGTTGCAATTTCTTAACGGTCCATATTGTTCTCGATTTTATTACCTAAAACTATGAAATTTGAATCAAAGTAATTATTTCGAAATAGAAAAAAATTAAATTGAATTAATTAATGCTGGGCCCAAAGCTTTTCACATTTATTTCATGTTGTATATAGAGATAAGATAAATTACGCTCATTTTTATTTTCAATTAAATAGTCAGCACTAAAAAAAACAACACAATTTTGTTTAAATTATTCAAATTAAATGCTAAAGCACAAATCTCAAAAATGTCCATTAAAAAAATGTAATAAAACATCAATCAATTTCTATAAACATACATATTATAATTAAAAACCAATGCTAAGTAATATCAATATATGTATCATAATAAATGAGAAATAGATAGACTTACTGATTTCGGTAAAAAAATTTTCATTATTAGATGAGATTAATAGATATTCAATAAAATAATTAATAGATGAATTCTGGATGTTGAGTTTTTATTTAATTGAAAATACAATGATGTTCCTATTAACTATGAATAGATGGACTAAAATACCACATCAGAAAGGCAATTAACAAAATTTAATTATTTAGTTGAATATTAAAAATCTGGCTGTTTTCATGTGCACTTCAATATAAACAATGAGAGTAAGCAAAAACAATTAATTTATCATTGCAAACAAAAATAATAACGTGGGCTGCCATTTAAGGCATGTAATTATATGAATTTATTGATTTTAAAATCGTAAATTAAAAAAAAAATGGAGATACATATAGTGAAACATTGTAGCGAGAAAATAATGGGTTATCCATTTTGCGGTTTCAAAAGTAAACGTAAATAAAACACATATAAAATAATTTTTTTATGATATTTGTCTTTTTATATAAAGTTTGAACGTTGACATTATGTGTGAAACACTACATCATTTAAATCACCACCACGCGAATTGTTGCAAGCATCGATTCCTTTGAAGTAATTTTCGACCACTTTTTGACACATATTGGGCGGTATCTCAGCCATAACTTGACGAATGTTGGTTTTCAAGTGTTCAAGAGCTAAAGGATTATCTGCCTAAACACGGTCTTTCGCGTAGCCCTACCAAAAAAAGTCCAGCGGTGTCAAATCGCATGATCTTGGTGGCCAGTTGATATGGCCATGACGAGAAATTACGCGGCCAGGAAATGTCTCTTGCAATAAAGAAAGCCATATTCGCTCGAGTTGTGTGGCATGTGTCACCGTCTTGTTGAAACCACATATTCTCCAAGTCGTATTCTTCAATAGCAAGCAAAAAAAAGCCGGTTATCATATGGCCATAACGCTCCGAATTGACTGTGACAGTCGTTCCATCGTCGTCTTGGATGAAGTAAGGTCCAATCACACCTCCGGACCAAGAGCGCCCCAAACAGTGACTTTTTGTGGATGAAATGGCCTCTCTTCAATTACTTGAGGATTCTCAGAACCCCAAATAGAACAATTTTGTTTAGTAACATACCACCGAGTGAGAAATGTGCTTCGGCGCTGAAGAAAATTTTGTTCGAAAAATCGACGTTCACCGCCTATTGCCCAAGCACCAATTCGACGTATCTACGACGTTGTGAATGGTCAGCTGGCTTCAGTTGTTGTGTGAGCTGGACTTTATACGATGGATGTAGGTGTAGATCCAAATGCAAAATACGCCATAATGTGCCGTAAGACAGTCCTAATTCCTTAGAACGACGAGGAATCGACACATTCAGGTCTTCGGCAACACTTTCACTTACAGCAGCGATATTTTCAGTGGTACGAGCGATTCACAGGCCTTACAATATCCGTAACCAATCCAGTCCCTTCAAATTTCTTCACAATTTTGCCAATTGCTTGCGTAGTTGGACGGTTATGTAAACCATAATCTCCTCTTTAAGCACGATATGTGGCTGTGGCAGAATCACCATTTTTGTAGTAGTTTTTCACAATTCTTATGCGTTGTGCGATAGTTAAGCGATCCATTTTCGTAATTGTCAGACTTTTAACTGAAAAAAAAAATTGGTTTAACAACTTAGTTTGACAGATGTCGAATTCCAGCCCTATACTTTTAAAACCGCAAACCGCAAACGTTTATATAGACTGATTTTAAAATTTATTATTTTGGAAACAAAATGTATATTCTGTTATATTAAAAAAATTGTTTGCAATAGACTAATGCTACTTGCATACATTCACTTTTCACAAAAATACGAACTACATTATTTAAATAATTTATTCGATATTATTTAAGTATGTCCCAGAGGAGGGGCACACATTTCATGTAACATAATTGCGGTATGGTTAGGGTTGGCTAGTCTCGGTCTCGGTTCCAGTCTCCGTCTGGGGATTGGATTTTATTTTTGCTCCGGAAAAAGTTTATTACAAAACATTTGAAAAAATGTCATCCAAACGTCAAAATATTCCTGTCAAAATCGATTATAGGGTAGCTCCTATTTAAATGGATTAAAAAACCTCTACAAAATTCAAATTTTTCCTCGTAAAATTTGAAATTTTTCCGATTTTATTTTTTTGTTGTTGCGGAATAAGTTATTTTTAAGCCTTACATATACATTTACATATTATACTACTCCGTAATTACATCTACGAAGTAGAGACACTGAATCACTGTCAACGAGACCATTGTCTTTAGTTTTTAAGCCTCTTGTGTGGCATTTGGAAAAATTGTTGTCAAAACGTCAAAATATAGAGATTTGCCTACCTGTCTAACCATAAATTGTCAAAATCGATTGAGGGAAGACTCTGATTTAAATGGATTAAAAAACCTCTAAGAAAATCAAATTTTACCCCAGAAAATTTAAAGTAAAAAGTTCAACTATTTGGTTTAATGTGGGCGCAAGTTCCATAATATAATTCGGTGTTACACAAATTGAAGACCTGAATTGAGGAAATTGCTTAAATTTTGTCAAAACACAATGTTTTAAGTTGCTCGGATCGACGAACGAATAGTTTTAGCATGTGCGCTCACACTCATATTCGTTCATGGTAGTCATTTTAGCAACTAAACTGTTGCAAAACTGAAAGTTGCATCTGCATGTATGCGACTAGCCTAAGGGCCCAACTATAATAGACTTAACCAGGCTTAAACCAACGACTCAATACACAGTCTTATATATTTTACTACCCATAATAAATGTTCTAAGCAGTTTCGTTAAATTTCGCTACTTTCGCTAAATTAAGCAAGTTCAATTGAAATGGCTCGAACTTATGTATATTTTTTTTTTTTTTATAACTTTCCATGCGCTCAAGGGATTATAAATACCCTTTATATGTTTTTCTTAACACAGCGCGGCCATCAGGTGGAAAAAGAGAAAGAAGGAAAGGAAAGATGTGTGGCGCGATGTTCTGAGACTAGAGTTGGTTGATGTCTCAGATTTATCTCCAAGGATGGCGGCTGAACTAATGCGGAGAGAATTACCGTGTATAATGTATTTATGTCCCTTATAATTCGCATTTTATTTATTTCCTTTGTCATATTTTTTTATGGGTATGCTAATTTACTCAATCACATATTGTTAGTGTTATGCCTAAACAGTATGTAATGAGCAAAGCAGCAACTTATTTTATGACAATTTTTAGAATTGGTTTTTAATGGAATATAAGAAGACATAGACAACGGCAGGAGTCGAACCTACAACCACGAGGTTGACAGGCGAGCACACAACTATCGCACCACGGCCACCCCCAAAATGTCAAATTTAAAACTCATTTCAATTCAATTGGTTTTTTTTTTTGTATAAAATAAGTGGCGCAAAATTTTAAACAGCCAGATGTTAAGGGCTTAGCATGATACTACTTAACAGTTTGCTAATACTAAAGAACTTTACTAATGTTTTCCTAATTTTAAACACTTTTTAACTAGCACCATACCAAATTTATTTTCTTAATAAACTACAACAAAACACGCCTAAAATAATGCAAAAAAGTAAGCGAACATAACTTTTTGACGTTTGTAAATGTCAAAGTGTCATATAGATTTAGAACGATACTAAACCAAAATGTTAAGAATATAGTACGATATTAATCTGGTTTAAAATTAGCAAAATCCTCTTTTTAGCCTAGTATCATACTAAAAATTATTTAACATATAACTAAATCGACTAAAATTTTGCGCCAGCGTCTTCAAAACAGAATGCATACCTATCCGTTTTCATTTTTTAAACTTTTGAAGTTTGGTTTTATCATACATTGTTCAAACAACACCCAGTTCACTTATTCACTGCGGTTTCGAATTAGTCGAATCTCGGTGCTAGTCTTCATCTTCATGGAATTTAGTAGAAACCGATTTTTTCCATTTATAAATCAATCCCAATTCCAAAGAAGACACTTAAGTGTGCAATCACTTTTGGCGCTCACTATGCATACTAATATCGAAGGTACTACAAAAGTAACTCGTTCACATTCATATGTATGTTCATATATATAAATATATAGTTATAATCTATGGCTCGAATAAAGGAATGGATGTTCTTTTTGCAGGATAGGATAAAGTCAGACAGCGGTGCCTCTAACTGAGAATCATACCCAGCAAACGCAAATGGCTTTTTAAACTCATCTCAGTCCTAGTCGTATTGCGGTAAAGAACTAAATTGAGGTTGATTAATGTTTCATGTTCTTTATTCACATGAAAACAAAAAATAAGCACAAGTCATCCATCAGTCTTCGCCATTATCACGATCAAATAGCATAGAATAAGAAATATTTGAAATTCTCTTTCACACGCACCAAAAAGTCAGTAAAATTTTATTTTCAGAATTTCATTTGTTCATCGAAGTTCCAGTATCATAGTAATCCCTCCCCTTGGTGTAAATATAACTTAATGTCACGTCCATAGGTAAATACAAAAAAAAAAAAAACTAAATATAAAATTCAATGTTTTATTTTACATTATGTGTTTTACGTGCGTTAATAGATTTAATATTTTGTTTTGATTGAACTGATGGACTTTTTAATGTTTTATGTTGATGGTGATTTAAAGTTTAAAAAAAATGTTTTTTAATTTGTGTCTTTCAGAGAAACAAACAAAAAAATTGGTTGTCTTGGTTAGACAAAATGTTTTCAACAAATCGTGGGATTATTAATGTCCGGTTTTTTTTCTTTTTAGAGTTTTTTATGTTTGGATTTAAATAATATTATTTATAAGAAAACTAAAAGGAAATTGACGTCATAGTTGAAATGAGAATATTATTCATAGCATTGTATTGTATTTAGAATTCCTTTGAAACAAAAAAAGTTTTTTAGTAAATTGATTTAGTAATGTATTTGGAAAAATGCCTGTTTAAATTATTTCATTATAGCAAATGCCAGGCATTGATTTCGTCCATTTGAAACTATTATGTTTTTTTTTCGAGCATGTTTTTCTGGGCTAAAAAATGTGTTGATTAGTATGCGGCAGCATCCATTAAAAAATGATTTATAATAATTTGGTTCAGTTTGGAGAATTTGAAATAAGTAATATTTTTATAAAAGTACTTTTTGATACATGTTATTGTTGGAAGTATTATTTTCAGATATGTGTTTTGATTTTGTTTTGTTCGATTTGTGGGTTTTCATAGATTAGTGCAGATATGTATGTATCTGCATTGTGTGTATTCAACAATGAATTTTTTTGTTGGTACGTGTTGTGGATTCTCATTGAATACTGTAGGTGGGTACATGAATTGTGTGTATTAGTCGAGGATGTATCTGCATTGTGTGTATTCGACAATTAATTTTTTTGTTGGTACGTGTTGTGGATTCTCATATAATACTGTCGGTAGGTATATGAATTGTGTGTATTAGTCGAGGAATTCTTTTTTTTTTTTGTTTTTATTTAATTCAATTTTTTTGTTGGTGCGTTTTGTTGATTAGATTAGATTTTTTTCGTTCGTTTTGTTGATTGTCATATATTAGTGTACCTACATAATGTATACCTATTATTTTGCGACGAATTTTTCGGGTGGTGCTTGTTTATTTTTACAAATTATTCCGCCATCAACGAAAAATTGCTATACCTAGCGATTATGAAAACACTAGTGAAACTAAATGCAATGATTCTTTAAATCCAAAAAATAAATAAAATGCGCGACTGGATCGCACGTATTTGCTCTTATATTTGATCACATTATATGCAACTGATTCTTAATACAAACGGCTAAATATATTTTCACTTAATTTTTTCTACATACATATATGCAAATTCTTATTTTTTTTTCAAAAAAAAAATTGGTATGAACATTTTAAAAATTTAATAATAGTTTTGAAATAATTTAAAAACAAAATTTCAAAAAAAATTGTCCCCCGTTTTCGAAGTATTGAATTTTCGGAAAAAAAAACATTTTTTTTTTCAAAAATCCAAAAGAATACTATTTTTCGAAAATTTTGAAATGCATTATTATTTAGAATTCAAAGGAGCTCCTGTGTACAAATTTTGATCGAAATCCGTTGAGCTGTTTATGAGAAAGTCGATAATCAATAAAATGGTTGTATGGCAGGTACCGTTAATAACAAAATATGTTAAACATTTTTTTGGCTGAAATATAAAACATTCATAAGGTAGTACACATACTTTTATTTTATCAAAATTGTTAGAGAGGTTTTCGGGATGGAAGAAAAATTGCATGGCAATTACCGTTATTTTTGGGGCTAAAACGACGATTCAAATATCTATTTTAAACAATAACCTAAAACGCCTAAGCACCAAGTTTGAAAAAAATCGGTGCAGCCGTTTCGGCTGTAAATCGTTCTACAGGCAGACGGAATTACGGGACCTACTTTCTTGGTGTTCTCTATCACTGCTTGATAAAAACCTTAGCGTTTATTATTTAAGTATTTAATAAATTCGATTACATGCCTCTCAATGATCGAGTTATAGTAGAGAAGTTAATTAAAAATGAGTTACATAAAATATGGACGAAAGCTTTGATAAATGGATTTAGTTAGTTTAAATACCACTAAAATATTTTTTTTAGTTTCGATAAGTTAACAGCAAAAAATATGTCATAAAACCGTCGAGAAAACCGTATGATCAGTACACGTTAGGCCATGTTTTGTTGAAAATTATAAACATTGCAAATAAAAACTGAAAAAAAACGATGATGAACAATTTTGTATTTACTCTGCCTTAGTAATTTCAAAGTTGACAAAATAAATATGAAATGAATAATACAAGATATAAAAAATTGCTGTATTGAAAAATTGCTTAGACTCATTCGAAAGTTCAATTCTATATGCAGTTTTCAGGGATCAAATTAGATATCCTGTTTATAGATTAGCTAGGATTGGACCTAACAAATTTATGTTTTGACACGAATTTTAGGATCAAGTTGATTATCTACGACAACCGTCAATAAAATTTGACATTTTGTGGTTAAGCAATGAACTACATCTTAAAGTATTGAAAATATTTCTTTGCAAATTTTCCACAAAAGCTTTAAGAGTAGATACCTGTTCCGGAGAAAAAAATGAATCTGGAATATATTTTAGAAGGTTTTTAATCCATCAGATTCATAACCATCTTTCAATGGAATTCGACAGTTGTTTATGAGTTACACGTATTATAAGTTCTCTTTGGGTAACCCACACTTTTCAAAATCGGCAGCGCCGATTTCGATATAATTAAGATGGTAGAAAAATTTGTATGGCTAGTACCGTTAGTTTTGGGGTTAAAAAAAGATTCAAAAATATAATTGAGTCAATCAGCTAAAACGCTTGAAGAAAATAGCTTCAGCCGCTTAGGCTGTAGATCATTTTTCAGGCAGCCAGACAGACGGAATTGCACTTTTCTGGCGTTTTCTTTTTTTTTTTTTTGTTGCTCAAATGCAAAACTTGTCCTATAATAACTATATCGCAAATAATCATAACATTTTGGGATAAAACAAAATAGTGGGACAGAAAATTCAGTTTGATGGAGGCATCAATTTTAGTTACTCGTTTGAACATAAATCTAAATTTGCCCATCAAATAGTCATGCATACTAATAAAATATTCACACTCTTAAAGACTTTTTACATGAGGGTGATCAACCCATTAGCGAATACTCATCTTTTATGACAGTTGGTTTTAATGATGTTTTAGAGTTGACAATTCTCTAATTTTTTCATGAACTATGCATGATATATCCGAATGTTTGTAATAATTATTAATTTAAGAGGTTCAAATTGTTGTATGGTATTAATTTTATTTTAAGAATTAGAAATCGAATTTTAGGATATTTAGGCCCGTTTGCTGATACTAAACTTAAGAGTTTATGTTCCACATAAACGCTTAAGTAATACATAGAGCTTTGCACCAAACTAAAACCTAAACATAAAAGTTGTTAAGTCGAACATATGTTTTAGAAAAAGTAGCACATAAAATATTTAAGTATGACATAAGGGATTGAAGCACTCTTAAAAACAATTTTTAGATATGTATTTGGTTTTTTAGTTATCAACTAATTTAACATAAGACATACAAAAAATGGATTTTGAGATTCTGGATGTACTTCACAATGACATGAACATCTCTGCAATTTCAGAGGTTTGAATTCCTCGTTAAATATACCAGAAAAATGAATAGTTTTCTTCATTTGATGACCTCTCTTCTTAGAAAAAAATTTGGTTAACAGAAGAATAATGATTAATAAATAAGTTTTCGAAGCTTCGATCATTATAAAACCGCGTCCGAATCTGAATACAGAGTACTCAGATACGCGTATATTCCACAAAAAAAAAGTCGTCAAATGCATTCGATGACCTACTTGATGTATTTTCACACAGGCAGCCGGAGGGTGAAGTATCTCAAGAAATTCCAAACGCAGTTCCTGATTATGGAGTAGCCCGTAATGGCTCGATTTCTGAAGATTCAGATTTTCACGGACTCCCACCAAGAAGCACCACTCCAGAACAGTAAGAACAAGATCGTCAGGCAGAAGCGTTCGAGCCCCTGGGTGGATGAAGGACTATGATCTCTCTTAAGCAAGGGATGTGTTGACAACCCTGGAAATACGAAACCTCTGACACCCCTGATGATGAACAATCATGCCAACATCAAGATTGAACTACAAGATGGTTAGAAGGACAACGCATTCTTTTTCCGGTTGGAGAAACTTCTGGGCTTTTGACATCGTCGGTGATAAAACGTGTTTCCTTTCATTTTTTGTATTTAATTAATTAATGGATTTTTGTAATAAACGATATATTATATATTCTTATAAATTCCGTTTCTGATTTTGTCAATAAGATCAAACAATCCAAGAAGAAGAAAGATTGGAGAAATTAAAGTGGAACTTTATTTGGCGATGTTTCTCACTTATTCTCTTGTGCTCATGTAATAGCTTGTAGTGGTGCTTGTGCAAATTGAAATTTTATTTCAGACCTCGTTTCACGAAGACTTTTGCCATTAAACTTAGTCCGAAGTCACAAAAAAATCTAAAATTATTTCGCCCAAATGAAAACGAAGTTTCCATCGTGTTTGAATGGAAGTAGACGCCACGATTTAAAAAGGCTGTATCATACAGCCGAAGAAGAGTCAAAAGTCAATAGAAGTAGAAATTGATTATGTTTGTATCGTTATCGCCTACCTACACCATCTACCTCGAATCAACTGCAAGGACAGTTGTCAATCCAGAAGCTCTCCAAGTCGCGCTTTCTCCAACTGTTCCGGAAGTAGCTACCGGCTGCTCCGCCACTAGCACCGGTAGCAGTCACCAATAATTCGCGATTGCCAACAGACGACAACAAGAAGCGTGTGAATGGAAGCGTGAATTTGTGTACTGCGCAAATACCGACTTTTTTTTTTAATTTTGTAAACAAAAATACACAATTATAACACAACTTCCCAGTTTTAATTTAAAGTTTGCAGGCAATATTTTCAAATTTTGACATGTCATATACTTCGAAGTGAACTTGGATGTATTTTTAATCTAATACTTTGCTAAGTTTCACATTGATTTTTACGTGCAACATAAATAAATTTATGTTTAACTTAAAAGTTATGTGGAACTTAGCTGTTAACAGAATTTATCATTCAAATCAGCAAATGGGCCTTACATTCAACATAATCATATTATATTATTTCTGTTGTTAAACTCATTTTTAATTATTTATAAATTAGTCAAATCCACTAAATTTTAGGTATCACTGAAAAGGAATTTAAGCATGGTGATGACATTGCACAGAAACTTTGGGGTTATTCACGATCCGATGCAACCAAATCGTGAACAAAATGACAAAATCAGTTTGACCACAAACATTTCTGACAGAATATAACAGCTGCCAAACTGTCAACATCACCAGGCATTTTTGTAAAATTGTATTTTTCTGTTTCATAGGCTATAAAAGTGCATAAGTGTTGTAAGATCAGTGTAAGCTGTTGCTGTGGTGCAAAAAACTATGATACCGGATCGAGAATACCACTTTTATATTCTCCTTATTTTCTATAAATTTCGGCAATTTCAAATAATTCAATAAATGAATAATTTGATATAAAGAATGCTTTACCTTGAACCCATTGAATGAGTGAAAATGCAAAATATGTATTACATCTGTAATTTAATGGGGTTTTCGTTTGGTAACAAAAATCAATTTATTTTTGATTAAGATCTGTCAAAAAACTGATTTTTACAATTTTTGCCATCGATTGGCCAAGAAAATTGATTTATTTTTTGATTTTAAATCAATTTTGAAGATCTGGATTTTTCGGCAGATCTACCCCTCTTTTACTAAAACCACTATGCAATATAATTGACATTTTGACAAGAAAGCCGTTATCGCTAGCTGGTTCACAGACACAAATATACACCAATACTAAAGCAAATAAAAATCAATCTGAAAACGTATTTGTGGAATAGAATTTACCAAACGAAAGCCGCATAAAATTCTCTTGTTTTCTTGTGTGTCAAGTTAGCACTACCACTTCAAAATTTTAAAGAAATTCTTATTGGATTAATTGTCGTAAATTTGTCGTAAGCCAATGGCGAAACAAAAAAAAATTGTCGCGTTCGATTTTTTAAAAATAACCCCTGGTAATGCTAACTTGACAGTCAAGTTAGAATTACCACCCCTCAAAAACGGTGTATATGAAGTCAAAAAATAAAAATTGGTATGCCATTAACTGTCGTAAATTTGTCGTAAACCCATGGTGAAAGAAAAAAATTTGTCGCGTTCGTTTTTTTTCTGGCAAAAAACGCCCTTTTAGTATATCCTTACCATAAAGTAGGAATGTTCATTAAATCTAGCACTACCATACCAAAAGTATTTGTTTAACTACTTTTTTCCAATAAAATTTGTTTATTTGGCTATACTAAACGGGCGTTTTTTGTTAGAAAAAGGCGCGCGACAAATTATTTGATTACACAACTTACTCAAGGACATCGAGCGACAATTATTTAAACAAATTTTATTGGAAAAAGTAGTGAAACAAATACTTTTGGTATGGTAGTGCTAGATTTAATGAACATTCCTACTTTATGGTATAGGCTATACTAAAAGGGCGTTTTTTGCTAGAAAAAAAAACGAACGCGACAAATTTTTTTGTTTCACCATGGGTTTACGACAAATTTACGACAGTTAATGGCATACCCATTTTTATTTTTTTTACTTCATATACACCGTTTTTGAGGGGTGGTAATGCTAACTTGACTGTCAAGTTAGCATTACCAGGGGTTATTTAAAAAAAAACGAACGAGACAATTTTTTTCTTTCACTACAAATTTACGATAAATTTACGACAATTAATCCAATAAGAATTTCTTTAAAATTTTGAAGTGGTAGTGCTTGACACACATCTTTTTTTCGCTTGTCCCTTCTGTTGTTTGTATTCTTTTTCTCATTTATACAAAACCGAATACACTAAATTAGGTAACACTCTTCAAAATTTTACGAGTAGGTATTTGTATTGATTTTATTGTGTTTGCAATTATCGAGATTTTCTAAAACTATAATGTGTTCATATCAAAAAAGATTATATTTATTTCAAACATTCTATTTAAAAATTTAACTTCAAAACCTTATTGAATGTCCGAAATTTTCGCACGGGTCTTCTGGTGTGATTTAGATCACATTTATTACGAGTATTTTCAAAGAAATTAATTAGGCATGTCTGTTTGTTTATTTCATTTTGTGTTTAAGCCACGTCGAGAAGGAAAATTAAAAATCAACTTTTGGTGTGTCTATTTTATTAAAAAATATTTTTTTCTAAGCCTTTATAAGTTACAAAATACCCATTGTTTACCGTTTCCGTTTTTTACTTATTCCAAAAGAAAACATTACAAACCCACGTTATAAAGGTATTAAATGCTCGAATTAGCCTTCATTCCATTTATTTTCCAAACGAACAAAGTCCTCTCTTCCGAGGAAATGTAATCAGGTTTTGAACCTCAAGTTGTTTTATAAATATTTAATTTCTTATTTCGTCTTATTTGATATAAAAATGGCCGCTGGCATACGGGCGGTCGGTATAGCGACGCGACGGTCGGTGATGCTCGACTATTTTTTTCGTATGTAAGCCATTGTTCTATGTACATTCAATTCAACAGAACTTCTAAAATAGCGGATATCTCTTGGTTTCAATATAAGAATTCCCGTTTCATTAAAGACAAACGAAGAAGGAGAGGCTTTTAATATTTTATTAAGATTCTTTGCTGCTGTTGAAAAGGGATTGAAAAGGTTAATACTCATTGCAATACACCCTTTTTGGACTTTTTTCCAAACAAAACCTAACCTCTGCCGGCAGTCAGCATCACCAGACCGAGAAAATATTGAAGATCTATTTCAATTCCCTCTGCATTTTTTTTGCGATTTCTTTTCATCAAAAAGCACTTTAATAATTGAAATTTTCATTTAAAATGTGAAAATGTGACCCTTTTATCAAAAAAAAAATCCACCCCTCTTATAGATTCCACACCTTTATTTAACACATGGATGGAGAAATATTTCGCTTCTAAGATTTTAGAGTAGGTAAGTTACACTTCTTCATTTTACTCAACAAGTTTTTATTTATTTTTTTTTGTCCTTTTTAAATATTCGGCTGATGAGCGATTTTTGTCTACAAAAATCGTTACAGGGACGAGAGCACGAGAACAATAATTGAAAACAGTGCTTTACGCGCTTCAAGCTTCAACCCTTTATGTTATCGTGGGTAAACACATAAATTGGATTATTGTTGACATCGGAAATTCAAATTCTATAATGACACAGAACGGAAAAGACTAAAAGAACAACTGTCACAGGCACAGGCACTACGAACTTCAAGCTCTTCATTTTAAAATCAAATTATTTATTTAAACCCATCATGAAGGACGAAGCAATTTTATGCAGTTTTAATTTTGTTTATTTAATATTCGCTCTTCAAATAAATTTATGGAAAATTTCAAATTGATTTAAATTCTCCTTCTTCTGGATTTTGGTAATTTATTGAAGATTTATAAATATGTATAACTATTGTTTGTTTAGCGTTATGGAATACAATCACATTTATATAATTAAGATGGATGGTTAAGCGCAGGATTTTGTAATAATAGAATAAAGAAAAATAACTACCAATTTTCATCAATTCAAATCACCCTTCTTGACAATAGCTGTGTTTTATTGGGAATCTGTCCATTGTACCGTAAGTAATTCCCGAAAAAACGCATCGCCCGTAGCTTTTTTATTTTTGTAAAAATGGTACCCCTGCACAGCAGTCACAAGTAATGAAAGAGTCTTTTGCAAAATAAAATTAAGAAAATATTAAAATTATAAACAATAATTAGCTTTTATTCATATAAAATAGAAAGTTGAAAAACGTACCAATATTTAATTTATGTTTCAAACCTATTTCTTGTTTTCATTTTTTCTGCATTTGCAATTTTAAATTCGAACATTCATTTTGCACTAATAGAAAGGAAATGATAAGTGAATGGGTTTGTTCATAGACTATGGTCAATTCCCCTTTTACACAGAACAATTTTTGTATTGCTTTAAAAATCTTCTATGTCTTTCACACGAGGAAACAAAATTGCCGGCGATTTGCTTGTTACTTTTTAATGTTTCTTGGTTCTGAACGCATGCTACAACGTAATTTTTTGGTTTTGTAAATTGTTCAATCTCCTTACATTTCCCCTTTATATTTCATGCTTTTATTTATTTTCTGTGTAGATCGATATTTAGAGTTTTATTTTTCAAGGCAATTTACAAATTTATTTTCTGGGTATGTTTTGCTTTCAATTCAATATTCACTCATCAGACTGCAATTAACATACGCAGAGTAAGGAACAAATAGTTAACATTTGGTGTGCCATTTCCATGCACATGTCCATAAAAACAAACAATGGGATGAAAAAAATGTACGCCCAGTCCATGTCCATGTAGTGAAGCGAATATAGTCCATGGCCAACGTCCATTAAACAGTGAAGAAAAAGCACATTTTGTGAAGTTCAGTTGCCGCTTAGTGCGTTTAGGCTAGGCGCTCACATGCAATTTTTCCGAAACTAAATAGTTTAATCACTAGTTGAACGATGAGCGCGCACATGAGCAACTTAAAATCAATGAACGAGATAAACCAACACACATACAATATTTTGATTTAATGTGCGCGCGTTCATTATAGTTCGGTGAGATACAAACTGAAGAACTTATTTGGGGCGATCGCACGATTTGTGATAAAACGCAAATTTTTAAGTTGCTAGAATCACGGACTGAATAGTTTTTGCATGTCCATGGTATTCACTTTAGCAATCAAACTGTTGCAAAACTAAAAGTTGCATATGTGCGCGCTAAAGCCTAATAGCTCATAGAATTTCATACGAATAAATATTTTGCGGGGCAGTGTCGAGCAGTTCCTTTATAGTGCAGTTCTCCCCAATGCGGTTTGTTTTCTCAAATTGCTTTTTTGTAGATATAAATAAAAAGATGATTATTTTGCACCAAGCTCCCTTTATTTATAACTATCAATAAAAATTGAACACGAAACGAATATTGGTCTTAAGTTAGGGGCCAGTTATAGTGATCAGGAAAACGCATCAGGAAAAGTTGAAACAATATGAAAGTGAATATATTTTCCTGATGGAGTTTTCCTGATTGAAACACACACGAAAAAGTTTTTCGTCCACAATTCTGTCAGTGGAATGATTTGTTCCATTTTATGTCAAATGGCAATCAGCTGGCAAAAAAAATGAATTTTCATCAGGAAAATAATTAAATACATTTTTTCACAAAAAATAATTGTTCTATTGCAAATATTTTTTTACAAAAATAAATTCCTGAGTTATTCGTCATCGGTTAGTGTAGAATTTATATTTTAAAACGCGTGAAATTATCATAAATTATCCATTAGAACTTTTTTCCTGATTCGTTTTCCTGATCGTTATAACTGGTCCCTTAGTCAAAAATAAAAGTCAAGCGGAATTCATTCAATAGATATTGATTTTTTTTTTCAAAATTGAAATTAAAATTTGTTAAAAGAGCTTATAATTTATTTAAAATGGAGTTATCTAAGATTTTAGAAATATAAACTGGCCAACTATAAAAAAAAGAAAAAAAATCAAAAAGATCGATTTGTCTTACGAATGAAATTAATAATTATAACACTCCATGAACACGTCCATCGAGATTCAATCCAATTATCAATCGTACCAACAAATCTAACAAAATCAAATTCGAGACTCGATTAAACGTCAACCATCCATCCACCGTAACTTTTACTTTAGTTTTTTATCGACCGTAGTGAATTATATGTAAAATGCTACGACGGATAAAATGCTTACGGTAGATAAATTTCCCATTAAAACACGGCTAATGTGTAAAAGTATTGTATATCAGGTTGAAAACTTATAAAATGTGTTTTTGACGTTTAAAAAGTGACATTAAATTGTGCACAAGCTGCTCCAGATATTTTTGCCTTCTATTTCAATACAGTGAAACCCGCTTAAGCGAAACGACGAAAAATAAGGAATTTCAGTTATCCGAGTTCCGCTTAAGTAAAAAAATGCGCTTAACTGAAAAAATATTTCAGTTAAGCGGATCTCGGATAAGCGAAAAATATGTTTCACTTAAACGGGTCTCGAATAACTGACAAAATATTTCAATAAGCCAGACTTCGTGTTAATAAACAGTTCTTACTACATTTATATCGAACTTTAAAAGCTGAAAAAGAACCTGTGTTAAATGTTTAACAATTGGTTTAATAAATAATTTTTTTGTATCTAAATAAAAAACCAGGACCTTGTTATTAATAAACAAATAATTTATTTTTAAACAAAACGAATTTGTAGCTATGTATATATAGGTATATGTACAAATGAATGTAAACAAAATTACATACCTATTGCAAATAACATAACATAACATAACACTCACACATTTTAATGTTCAACTTTGGGAATCCTATTGTAAACACAAAACTTGACCAACGCAACGCTACTTTGAGTTCAGTTTCTTTTATTCACATACATTTCGTGTTACAAAAGCAACAATGTATGTAAATAAACGGAAATTGCGGGGTTTTCTGCAAGTGGTAGAGGATGGAGGTGAACGTCTACAAAAATGAAACTATTGACCTCCGGTTTTTTTGGATTTTTAATTTTTTCACTTGACCGAGTTTTTCACTAAAGCGGGTTTTTCACTAAAGCGATTTTTCAGTTAAGCGAGGTAGTTTGTATTTTAATATATACGGGGATATGTGAATATTTTCACGTATACGGGTTTTTCACTTAAGCGAGTTTCACTTAAGCGGATTTCACTGCATGAGCTGTCAAATTGCTAAGACTGTCTTTACACGGAAGCGATTTTTGATCAATGTTTCTGTTTTGGGCAATCGGTTGCAAAGTACTTTTCATCGCGTTCATCGCGTTGGCTTGCGTTTCAGCAAAGTTGAACGCAATCGTTAAAATGATGTCTCTGCTCCCATTTGTCTGTATTTCTTTCAATAGAGATCAACTTTTTTTTACGAATGTTACACTTCACAGTACTTGTCAATTTATAAATCAAGTTAACGTTAATTCATATTACATAAAGTTTAAATTTTTCGGAACTTACCGCGTTAAATTATAGAAATATTTTCAATTTCTTTTTCCCGACGTTTCAAAGAAGTTTCAAACTTCGTGGTCACGGGATGATCAGTCTCATCCCGTGACCACGAAGTTTGAAACTTCTTCGAAACATCGGGAAAAAGAAATTGAAAATATTTCTAACTATTTTCTGTCAGGTTGACGTTTGCCATAAACATATTTGTGGAGTTTTGTAGAACAAATTCAGTTATGCATTTTTAAATAAGATTTAGAAAAACTTCTATTTATTTTTAAAATGTGTTTTTGACGTTTAAAATGTGTTAGAAAGTTGTTTCTAGCCGTTTCAGACTTTTTCACATTCCTATGTTTCTAAATTTTACCTGCTAATTTGCCAAAACTGTGAAACAATAAATAAAATATTAAATTATATATGGGAGGTTAGGTTTTATTTTTAAATTTTGTTTAAAATATACAGACATTTAATTAACATCTGATTTTCTGTCTTAAACTAAAAAATTAAATAGGAATTTTAAACAAAAAAAAAACTGTAGTTCTACATCTGATAAACAAATAAATTCATCTGAAAACGAACATGAAAATCTGAGAGTGTTATCAAACAATTTTTTTTTTTTTATAATCTACACGCACTCAAGGGATTCTGAATACCCTTTAAATGTTTCAACACAGCGCGGGCGTGAGGGTGAGATTAAGGAAGAGAGGAATGATAGGAAAGATGTTTGGCGCGATATTCGGAGACTGTAGGTGGTTGTTGTCTCAGATTTTATCTCCAGGGATGGCGGCTGAACTAATGCGGAGAAATTTCCCTGTCTTATTTATCTCTGTCTCTTATAATTCGCATTAATTTTTTTATTCATTGTCATATTTGTATCGGTATACTAGTCTTACTCAATCACATGTTGTTAGTTCTATATGCCTAAACAGCATGTAATGAGTAAACCAGCAACTCATTGTATGACATTTTATTTGTTTTAGAATTGGTTTTTAATGGAAAAATAAGAAGACTTAGACTACGGCAGGGATCGAACCTGTGACCATGAGGTTGACAGGCGAATACACAACTATCGCGCCACGGCCACCCCCAAATTGAGTGGATTAGAAGATTCAAATAAGAGATCATTAATAAAAATGAGAATGAGATTCGTAGACAAAACCGAACCCTGTGGTACACCAGCTTTTAATTGATTGATGTAAAAAAAAACCAATACGCTGAGTAGCCTTAATATTAATTTCTATATCTAAAACTCTCTAAAACTAATACAAAAATTATAAAAAAAACGACAACTGACGACGACTTTAAAAACCTTAATTGTTGTGTCCACCACCCCAAAAACAATAAATAAAATTAATATTACTTTCTGAGCAAAAGAGGTCATTACGGGTCTGCGAAAGTGCGTGTGTTTCCCAATTAGTATTAAAATTGGCATAACCACGCAACCACGTACGAATGTATCTTAACAGAAACAACATTTGTGAATAAACAATACGAGAATAGTATGTATTGCATTTTGTTAGAAAGACTTATTCCAAAAGTTGGTTAGTTAAAAGTTGTATAAGCACCCAAGGTCGCTTTGTCAAAGTATAGTTACAATTATAAGTTACTTAACATTGAATTACAAAAGTCTAATTGTTCCTAAGGCTTACTATGGACATAAGTTACCAACTTTGGCATTATCCTTCATTTATGAGCTCTTGTAATTAATTAGCCAACTCAGAAGTCTGAACAAATATCAACGCAGGCCCAATGCCTAAATAATTATGCTAACTGTTTTGCTGTTAAAACCCATTAGGTCTGTTTCGATGCGCACTAATCTAAAGCTTATTTACGATTTACGAGTATCAAAGTATCATGTAAGTAGCTATAAAACAGCATATGGCCTTAATCACATTCTTATCTGCTTTCAAAAAAGTTATAGAAGGAACAAAAAGTAATCAATAGCAATAGCTTTGTAATGACAAAGCATGTTAAGCTATCTGCAAAACTATGTAACGTATATATCGATTTTATATACCTACACAAAAAAAGATAAACGAAACTGATAATTACAAGGTGATGATGGCTCATGGGACACCGATAAAAAAAAATACAGAAACAAATTTGATTCTTAATGAAAAATGATGTGTCTTACAATGTAATTTGTCATTAAAAAATACGTTTTTCAAGAAAAAAAAATTATAGCAAAGAAGGTGATTTATTATTAAAGAAAACCTCCAATATCTTGATGCCAAAAGGTTAGTGTACAAAGTTCTTCAAAATCATGTGTTTCTAAATGTTTACAATTGTGATCACATCTTAAGCTCAAGATTCTTAGTAAAAACAGCTCAATATGTTTTTAGTATTTTTTACTTAATTTTTTAATTATAAAATTTTGTAATTTTTTTAAAAAAAAATTTTAGTATGAACATTTTATGTTTTTAATAATATAAATTTAAAAACTTAATTTCAAAAGAAGAATCGTCCACAAATTTTCGAAATATTGATCAATTTTGGTATGCAGTGTTATTTAGAAATCAAATGAACTCCGACATAAAAATTTTGATCGGAATCCGTCGAGCCGTTTATCAGAAAGTCCAAGATCAAGACAATGGTTGTATGGCAGGTACCGTTAATAACAAAATATTTAAAAAAAAAATGTTAAACCAAAATGTATAGACTATACCAGCCTATAGTGGTGCACATGTGCTTTGTTATCAAAATTCGAGATAGTTAAGATGGCAGAAAAAATTGTATGGCAGGTACCGTTAGTTTTGGGCCTAAAAAACGATTCAAAAATCAATTTTAGACAATCACCTAAAACACTTAAATTCCAAATTAGGAGAAAATCGATTCAGACAGACAGGCAGGCAGCATAGGAATTGCGGAACCTACTTTTTGGTGTTCTCTATCATCGTAATGTCAAGTTTGAATAAAATCTTGAGTTCGATTTTTTTTCTAAATGCAAAACTTGCCCTATAGTGCTATAGTACCTATAAAGCAAGTACAAATGGAAGAGAAAAAGAAAGCTGCTGAAAGGAAGAAGGAGTAAACCAGAGCAGACACAATATCTACGTTAGATTCCAACCGTAAAAGCCTTTCATACGCTGATTTCCTTGCAATGAACCCCACATAATATACTTCAACTCTTGTATCAGAGGAAAAGTATTTTGTCGACAAGTGTTTATTTTTTTTTTCACACTCCAAATATAGGTAATTAATCAATTAAATTTATCCATCCATCATAATTAATATATCTACCAATTGATGTAAATACTTCTGTGATGAGAGAAGTCTTATACCAAACTTTCAGTATAAATTCCGGGAGAAGCACTCAACGTTACATCTTCTACAGGGACTGCAAGCCGTGTAACTAAACAAAAATTAAACATCAGTGGCATGTCTTATAGACATCGAGAATACCTTCGACAGCATCTCAATAAAAGGACTCACTTACAAGCTACAGGACTTGTATTCCCAGGATACTTGGTAAATATTGTAAGCAAATTTTTAGCCAATACATTCTTTTTTGTACAAGTACTTAATGAGAAATCAGGGCCGGAGTACCGCAATGAAATAAATTGGGACCATTTCTCTTCAGACAGGAACGATAACGAAAATATTTATGCAGATGACTCTAAGGCGTACACAACGTCCCAATTACCAGAGATTGAAGCTCCTAGGGTACAAGACCATGTCAGCTATGATCCTCACAAAATACATCACCAAATATCTTTCGGATAAGCTTCACCAACTTGATGAAATTCCTCAAGCATGCCACGGCAATCCGGAAGCGTGAAAACTTCTTTTCCTTCAGTTTACTTCACAATCTAAGGCGGAACGGACTTACAAGAAGATAAGGCTTCTTATTTAAAAGCAATGTATCATTCCTGTTCTTAACTATGCATATGTCGTGTGGCTTACTATTAATATCATGAGAATTTTAGAGAGGAAAATCTTGAGAGTGTGCACAGGAACATCATAGGGAAATATTGGTCAACAAACCTTCTCTATAAGAAAGCAAACACTATTCTTATTGACAGGTACATGCTGATGCCGAGGAGCAGAATACTGAAGAACATGACAAAACATACACACTCGACGAGTACCACGTGAAATTTTACCCGCAAAAATACCTGAAGCCCAGAGCCAACA
Organism: Philhelius pedissequus; assembly: GCA_910595825.1. Taxonomy (NCBI): domain Eukaryota; kingdom Metazoa; phylum Arthropoda; class Insecta; order Diptera; family Syrphidae; genus Philhelius; species Philhelius pedissequus. The sequence continues at coordinate 37,795,333 of OU343160.1, forward strand.
TTGATGAGAGATTCCAGGATGTTCTTTTTGAAGGAAGTTCATTCTATGAGAAGGCCGACAGAAGTCACTAAAGGGGATGATTTCCTAATTACCTTGTATATTATTACTTGCAATATATTTACTATATAGCATGCTATCTTAACTCAATAATTCAACAAGTCCGATTAAAATATAGTAATACAGTCGTATATAGAATTGTATTATTAAAAAAAAAACACCTCCTTAATGATAGATAACACCAAGAAAGTAGGTCTGGCAATTATGTCTGTATATCTGTCTGTAAAACGATCTACAGTCAAAGCGGCTGAAGCGATTTTATTCGAACTTTGTTAAACGTTTTAGGTGATTATCTGAAATAGATTTTTGAATCGCCTTTTAGGCCAAAGACTAACTTAAACAAACTAAAAAAAAACTTCCATACAATTTATTATACCATCTTAGTTATCTCCATGGCGGCTCTAACGATTTCGATAAACCAAAAACTGTGCACTACTATTTGTATAGTTTACAGTTCCTTTCAGAATTTTGTTTAAATATTTTGTTATTACTGGCACCTGCCATACAACCATTTTTTTATTTTGAACTTTCTCATAAATCACTCGACTGATATCGATTAGAATTTTTTTTAAATAGGAGGTCCCTCGAATTATAAATAATACTGCATACCAAAATTTTCGAAAAATATTTTTTCTTACATTTTAGAAGAAAAAAATCAATTTTTTAAATTCAACATTTCTAAAACGACGAGTTTTTTTTTTGTTAAAATTATATTTTTAAGCTTAAATTATTAAATATATAAAATTGCCATACCAAGTTTTCCTCGCCATTATAGGTACTACGAGTTTAAGGCAAGTTTTGAGATAACAATGAAACATGATATTACGATGATAACGAAGACGAAAAAAAGATGGTCTAAAAATTCTGTCCGTCTGTATGTTTGTCGGTCAGTCTGTATGTATGTATAGATACCTACAGTCACACGGATAGGCTGAACTGCTTCAAACTTGGTAGCTATATGGAGGTTTTTAGGTATTGTACAGAGAGGAAACTGAATTTTATTTAGCTCAAAAATAACGGTACCATAACCGTGCCGTAAGGTCTATTTTTATCGAAAACACCTCTAAAGATTTTGGTTTAAAAAAATCAGTGCACCATTTTAGGTACGACCGATCATATGATTGAAACAAAAAGTCTAAAAACAGTACTTTCCATAGGACCGTTTTTTTTTATTTCGACTATCTCATAAATGGCTTAACCGATTCTTTCGAAATTTCACACATATATAGGATTAGGTAGCCCAATTTATACTGCGTACCTATATTTTTAATTAACATTTTTATGTATTTTTAAAAGCATTTTTTGTTTAATTTTTAAAAATTTATATTTTGAAAACTGCTCAATAATTTTTGTTTGCAAAAATTATAGTTATATGTATTTGCTGAATACCTATGATTTGGCGTTTTTGAATTTTTTTCAAAAAGCCTAAAAAAAAAAACTTTTTTTTCTCAAAAACAGCTCCACAGATTTTGAATTTTTTTCGCATAAATTCAAACTTATACAGGAAATAAAATGGCGTACTATTTTTTGAGCTTAGTTTAAGTATTTATTTTAGAATTTTGATTTATTTTTTCTTTGCCGATTTAATTTTTAATCTTTTGTTTTTAAGCTTACATTATTAATTTTTTTAGAAAAAATTAAAGAAATTTTGTACATATAAAAAATTAAGTAAAAAACGACTTTAAAATTATTTTTAGATTTTTAATAGAAATCTTTTGCTTACGATGTGATCGAACTTAAGAACAAGTTCGTGCAATCCAGTCGTGCATGTTTTTTCTCTAATTTATTTTAATCATTTTGTTACCAATGTCAATTTGAATAAATTAACAATATAAATCTAAAAACAAATTTTCGAAAAAAGTCATCGGCCCATTTTCGAAATATGTATGTAATAAATTTAAACGAAAAAACATTTATTTTCAAATTTTTTGTAAAAAATATTGATTTAAATCGTTTATTGAGAGTGTCCAAAATAAAAAACAAAATTGTCTAGACCGGTAATGTTTACAACATACATTTTTTGTTAGTGTCCTCTTTTACTATAATGTCAAATTTGATCAAAATCTCGAATTCAATTTTTTCCGTCTAGTTACGATTAAAGCGAATTTTGTTCTAAGTCTTCCAAATTTATTGCCGAGAGCATCAGATGCCGCATGGAAAAATACTTGAATTTTTTGATGAGTTTACTTTCCATTATTCAGTACTTTCGTCAAATATTATGTTCAGAGCATCCTTATTTATACGCTTAATGGGGGGTTATTAATGTTGGTACAAATAAATGGTTGTGTAAGCTTAATGACTCGTGTTTTTATTCTGCCATCAATACTAAAACCGTTTTAGTTTAGTTTGAAGCACCATCTAAATTGTTCTGTATCTGATTAAAAATTCAAAAGAATAGGCATACACATAATCCTGGCCAATAAACTTTGATTAAAGAGGCTCAAGCAAAATTGACAATTTTTTTCGGCGTAATGCGAATACTGAACAATGTTTTCGTATGGAGTGATTTTTCGTTGAAAAACGAATAAAGACTTTGAGTTCAAAATGGTTTATTTATGCTAATCTTTCAAAATATTTTGTTCACTTATTAAGCAATTAGGTTCAATTAAATAATGACCCCATCATTATCGCCTCCACAAATCTCTTAAATGTTTTGCTTTCCTTCGACGCTTTGAAGATGTGGGAGCATTAAATTTGTGTCCTTTTTCTTACTGAGAATAAGTATCTACCAGTGCCCACGTAAATCCTATTAAAAATATGTTTTATCAAATTATCTTCAGGATTATTTTGCTGAAATAAAAATAGAATGCTAACGTTTAGGAAGTAAAAGTGCCTATAATGGACTTCATTAAATTAGATTTTTGCGGAAGTCGGCTGTGTTGTTTAATGACAAAATTTGATAAATTGTTCTTTTTTTCTTTAATGGCTTCAATAATCTTAAAACGGTATCATGTAAATAATTACAATTCAAAGCATATTAAATAAGAGTTAGGACATGAATTGAAATGAGTTTTTTTTTGAAACACTAGGTAGAGGTTTGATCTCTTATTTATAAACTAAACAATAAGGCTACATTAGATAAGGACATTTAATTTTATAACTTGTATTCATCTTCCAGTTGATGGTATCATTTATCTGCAATTCATTTTTAAACTGAAGGTTCGGTCTTCCATGTCATCTGGTATACCACAAAGGGCTAAGAAATAAAGATGTATTTATATAACCAAGTTAATTGAGTGCTTTATTTTGAAATTTGAGGTTATGTACAAGAGCTCAAAGATTTAAAATTAAGGGCTCCATTAGACTGACTATTTTGACTTACACATAATTTACTTGCTTTGTGATTAGTTATTTGAGGAATTCTTCTGATATTCTATGAGAAGCTATTACACTTTCTTTGCCGGTTGATGGTCTATGGGGTTTCATTGATGGCAGGTGGGTTGTTCTTTTTATCCATACTACTGTACACATTTCTTATTTATCAGCTGATGCAAATGCGTCTTAAAAACATCATCTTTTTCCTGTACTTCGATTATCAGTTAAGCTTGCTATTACCAAGAACCTGCATGGACCGGTCCTAAATCCATGAAAGCCGTAGTTGCTTCACTTTTTGAAGTAAAACTTTTTTTCAGGCGTTTTGGGCAAATATTTTATATAGGGCTTTCTGTGAAATGTCAAACTGACGCGCCGGATTTTTATTTAGCTCTCTTAAAAAAATGTAACCCACCAATAAATATTTATATAAATGTCTTCTTATACCAAAAAAAAAAGGTTTTGTTTTTTTTTGCAAACGAACCACAAAGACTTACCGGCACAACATTTGAACATATTTTCATCGAAAAGCCACACTAAAGTAGTTTTTTTTTTTTTAATAAATTCGATGAAAAAAAACCACTAGAACTAAAAATCATTTTCATTTACAAAAAAAAAAAACAACATTTCCATATGCGAAGAATCTTAAGTCCGCTGACAAATCTAAAATAGCATTACCATGCATTTGGAAGAATTTTTTAGTCTTGAACAGAATAGATGTGATATGAAAACGATACGTTAATGTAACGAGATTTCGTCGTTCTTATAGAATTAGTGTCAAACTATGACGAGCACAGGCATAATAAATCATTTTATTTAGTCACGTTACATAATGTTAAGTTAATAGATAAAATAATTGAAAATCAGTTACCATCAAATATTATTTATATGATGAAAAGTTTCATCCTATTGAATTATGGAATGGTTTTATTATTACAAAGTGGTTACCGTGAATCTTGTCACGCTCTTGTCTCGTTTTCGTGCACATTGTAAGTTGTTCTTTTCTTAAATCTCGTCTCTATTTCGAAGATTTTACCGAGGTAAATCAGAGAAATTTAATCGTTGTGTTGAAATCGGCGAGTTGGAATTGATAAACAACGGATCACAATTTGAATGACGACTGTGACATTTATACAATTGGAAGATAAGTTCATTATGGGGGATGTTTTTATGCAGGTACGGGCCCGGAATACCAATTACCAATTGAATTTGAAATGGTTTTTAAAAAGCACATAAAGTATTTAATTTAAGACTTACAAAAATGCTAAAATCAACAAAACAAAAAAAATTGAACATGAACATTTTAAACATTTAATAATATAAGCTCAAAAACAAAATTTCAGAAAAAATCATCCACCTGTTTTCGAAATATTGAATTTTCAAAAATCCAAAAAAAAAACTATTTTTCGAAAATTTTTAAATGCAGTATTATTTGGATTTCGAAGCAGATCCTGTATACAAGTTTTGCTTGAAATCCGTTCAGCCGCTTATAAGGAAGTCAAAAATCAATAAAATGGTTGTATTTTTTGACCAGAATGTAGACCATACTCAAAGTAGTACACACTCCAATTTTTATTTTGGTATTTGTAAGATGGTAGAAAAATTTGTATGGCAATTACAGTTATGTTTGGGTCTAAAACAACGATCCAAACATCTATTTTGGACAATCACCTAAAACGCCTAAGCACCAAGTTTGAACAAAATCGGTTCAGCCGTTTAGGCTGTAGATTGTTCTACAGACAGACAGACAATCGGAATTTCAATACCCACTTTTTTGGTGTTCTCTATCATCGTAATGTCAACTTTGATTAAAATCTCAGGTTCGATTTTTTTTAAATGCAAAACTCGCCCTATAATACCTATATTGCAAGTTAAAATCAAAAACGCCATTTCATAGGTATTCAGTAAATACATTTAACCAATTTTTGAAAAAAAAAATTATTGAGCAGTTTTCAAAATATAATTTTCTTAAATTTTTTTTTTAAATGCTTTTAAAAATACAAAAAAATATTAATTAAAAATATTGGTACGCAGAATAAATTGGGCAACCTAAGGCTATATATGTGTGAAATTTTGAAAGAATCGGATAAACCATTTAAGAGATAGTCGAACTAAAATAAACGCTCCTATGGTAAGTACCGTTTTTAGACATTTTTTAAAATCTTTTTTCAATCATATGATCGGTCGTAAAAAAAAGCTGCACTGATTTTTTCAAATCAAAATCGTTAGAGCCATTTCCGAGAAAAATAGGCTTTAATGTAGCGGTTATATGGCAGGTACCGTTATTTTTTGAGCTAAAAGAAAAATTTCAATTTCCGCTATGTACAATAACTAAAAAAAACTCTATATAGCAAGTTTGAAGCAATTCGGCCCACCCGCTTGGGCTGTAGGTTCATACAGACACACTAGCAGACAGATTGACAGAATTTGTAGACCATATTTTTTCGTCTTCCTTATCATCGTTATGTCATGTTTGATTGTTATTTCAAAACTTTTTTTTCGACGAATGCATAACTCGCCTTATAGTACCTATAATTGCAAGTAAAAAGGGTAAGGGAACGAGTCTAGATGAATGCCAATTTATAACAGTTGCGTCTCCTTTAAGGTGTTAAATATTTAGCGCGTTTTGCTCGCTTGGGGTTTTCTACATGCCCTTTCAACTCTCCGGGGCACCTCAAGGCACGTCCTTCTTTTAACCAAAAGGTAATTCTTATTTTTTTTTAAATTGCTCCAATGATTATTAAAAGACCAAGTCAGTTAGTTAATGAAGGGAAAAGTTACTTTTCGGTAATTTTTTTTGTTGCGAAAAAATGGTTCCGACTGCTAGTAGAACTATTTTTTTTTGAAAATGTATCATTTGTTTTTTTTTTTTTTATATTTTGTACGTAAAAAGTTTCAAATGAGCGCGTGCCACGTCCCTGAACGTAAGATCTCAAATTTTAAATTGTTGCCTTTGCTTGCACTTTAATACAGCGGTAGGGTACCAAATTTCATCATTCCACGAAGGCCAGAAGTGCTGCAAATAATTTATATTAATCCTATGAAAATGAGTGGGTACCACGCCCCCTTAATTGAAAAAACTTAAATTTTCGATTTTTTCCTTTGTAGACACCACAAGGCCGACCGTTGTGCGAAATTACAAGATTCTACGATTCCGGGAAGTGCTTTTGCGATTTTTGCAGTCTTATATCTCGGGAATCACTAAGGCTAAAGAATTAAAATGAGGTGAGCTTAGCAAATACTGAGAGTTTGAAGTTTCTGACTTTATTGGTAGTGAAGTTAGAGAGGGGTCGAAAATCGCCTCAGTTTGTTCATGTAAATAGGGTGAAGTGCCAGAATTTTACTGGGCACTACTGTGCCCTTTGATAAACAATTTTATTATTTGTATCATCACAAGAGCAAGGTTGTCTATAAGAGCAAGGCTGCCCGATACAGTCAAAACTTACAATCTCATATTCATAATCTTCTTGTTCTCCCTTCTCTTGACTCGCTGACCTCCTCCACTGCTGTTAATTTATGCTGCAGCATTTCCGAATATGCATTTTCTGCTACCATATTTGCAGGTTCTTTCTTTTGAGTAGGATATAGCCTTTGGTAGTTTTAGCTACATTATTAATAATCTCACGGTACCGTCAACGTCAACCACGAACTATTGACGTACAGTACATGAATGTGCAGCAGAGAACTTCCGCCATTTTTTAAAGTGACATTTCATATACATTTTATTTTTACTTGCTTCAATATTTTGAAAAGACATCAGTAATTTACTTTCTATGTCCTGTATCCTGTTTAATGCTTGAAAATTTCATCCTCCCATAAGGATATCTACTTTCATTGAAGTAAAAATCGATTGGTGAAAAGAAGTTCCAACGCTATATTCGAGACAACTAACGGCGGGCGGCGCTCTTGTGCACTTTAAAACATGGCATGTCCTTGTGCACTTACCACATTGCAGTTTATTATTTCACACACACTTTAAATATAATATGTAAGTACATACACTCGATTGAAATTGCTTAGGGAATCAAGTGTGAGATAATGCATTTTGAAAGGTAGCTTACAGTTGTTGCTGACATTCACTAAACTTGTTACTGTCCCGAAATAAATGGGTTTGAATTTTCTTTTAGGAAAGTAAAAAAAAAGTACAACAACGAGTACGACAAGATTCTTTTACAGGTGTGGCACTTGTTGTTTCTTAAAAATGAAGACAAACCAGATTTTAAGTATGAAAAGTAAATTTTATTTAGCGAAGTAAAATTAGAGACATAGAGCAGACAAGAAGAAGTTCGTTAATTCAATGAAAAAAATTCTTTTTTACGATGCAAGCCCAACAGGTTCTTTATACCTTTAAATAAATTAAAAATAACCTGTCACTATATATCGTCCCGTTGGATAGTTAGCTTTCTGAAATTGGCTATAATTGAGGATGAAGTGGTTCCCTTTGCACACTTCACATTTAGAATACGAAGGCATGATCATCAGGCTTGTATTGGCAATTTTTTTTTGTCACGGTTCTTGAAATGGATTCTAATAATCGGAACTTCTTTGATGAACCCTCAGAAAAGTCTATCCATGAGCAATTTCCATTCTTTCCTGGCTTAAAAGTCTTACATTTGTGGGAGGCCATGTATATATAAATATATATGAATGTGTCCCAAGATTGGATGTCGATTGTCGATGCTAAGAACTTTTATCCCAATGAAAGTTTCGATTGTTGTTTCCAATAAATCTCTATAAGGTGTTTGCTGTTTCATACTTGGCAATCCAGGATTTTCAAGAATGCTTAAAGGTGGGACGCTAGAAGTAGTATTGTTGTACCGCTTAAAACAGATTCCTAGCACACTGCTTATTACTTTCGGTCAAACGTGAGATTTTCGATGAGGCGCAGGCGTCAAGCTTCATCGTTTGTAGACGTCACGAAATACTGCATTTTTCGCACCTCATCACATGCTCTTGGGTTTTGAACATCTCATAGAAATTTACTTATTCCAGGTGATCACCTTCAAAAATTGGAATCTTCAGTCAATCTATAGAGAATAGTGATCCGGCTCGAAGGACCAGTGTTTATTTGAATTTGATAAATATGGTTGAGACAACTATCTCTTTTATGATACTGAGACGGAAGCGAAACCTAAGTATTATGTGTCGTCGGTTGCTACATTCGCATATATTTTGGGTTATGTTTTACTTATTTATTGACCTAATAGTCGTATTTACTAGAATTCCGTAAAGCATGTCTCCGAGGTTGAATAATTACGCAGTGCTGAAGTGTCTACTTAATTTTATGTAAAATTTTAGTTACAATGCCATTGTGTCAAATAAAAAGCATAAATTGCCTTTATTCAATGTTACATAACTTTTATGAATAACATTTTCACGTTCAGAGGCAAGGTCAGCTAACTTTCAATGTGCGTATATTATAATATTAAATTTAGCCCCTAAGTTTGCAATACAAAATCTATAGAGTTGATTGGTATATAAAAGAAACGCTAAATTGGTCTCATTTGACGTCAAGAATTTATTTCAATCGGTTCTAACTGACAACCTGAAATATCTTCTTTCTCATTTATTTATTTTTTCATCAATGATAAAGCTAAGTGTTTCCAAATGGAATGGAAAAACATATAGACAACTATCCGAACTAGGGATGAGGTCATCTCTTTCCCCCATAAGAACGGAATTCTATATGGACAACTAGGAAAAAATCAATTTTATTTATCTAACTAGCTCTTAAAATTTGTTTTTTCTTGAATGTAGAAGATATATTTTGTGTTTGGACAGGTACAGAACGTATCTTATCTCGTTTTTTGAATGAAGTTCTAAGCAATATGGACCAAAATATCCAGTTCAACTTGGAATTTGGTGGAAAATCTTTACATTATTTGGACCTTAACATTTCGCTTTTTCATAATTCTTCTGAATTCGACATATACAGAAGAAGCACTTGCATATATGTCATAATTCCTGTGAACTCAGTCCATCCTTAGTCTATCAAAATGTCAGCTTTCCAATCTATGATTGATCACTTTCTTTGCATACCACTGAACTGTGTTAATTTCAAGAAAGAATAGTTAAAATCCCAATTAATAACGGATATGGCAAAAAATTGTGTATAACTTTCTTAGGAAAAAATCTAGAAAAACTTCATTTTCCCAACTGTTAAATTGGACGATTCTATACTATGGCGACAAATTCCTTACATCAAATGTATCTCCGAAAATGGGATCATTCCGCTTAAAAAGGCGAATTTCAGACCAGCTTTGTTCAAAATCTCAACACTTAAAAATATCTTATGTAACAATAAAATATTTCCTGAAACCAACAAATTTAAGAAGAGCGGTGTCTACAAAATTAAATGCAGTGCTTGTGAAGGTATCTTCATCGGAAAAACCTCGCGAAACTTGAAAAAATGATTCAGCGAATATATACGGGGAGTTTCTTATCTCGATCTTTCTTCTGGACTTTCACGACATCTTCTAAACTCTGGCAATGTTTGTTCTTTGGATAATGTTGAACTTATTCATAATTTAAATTCTGGGCGATTGCTAGATAAATTTTTGAAATTAACAAACAAAAAGACACTTGGAAAATGCCTACTACCAATAAAAGATCTCTGTTAAAATTTAAAATACAATTTTATATACCTATATAAAAAAAATTTTTGAGTGTCAGTGTTTTGTTTAAAAAAAATTAATTTCCTCACTGTATATTATTTTGTTACTTCTCTATCTTGAGCTTTTATTGTACAAGTAATGTCAGTCCCCGGATGATGTTTTAATCGGACGAAACTCGATGGACAATATTTTAAATTTAAATATTATGTTTTTAATAAAAATCAAATTGTGGATCTTATTTAAATAACAAGAGTTTTTTTTTTTTACTTTCATTAAAATGATAATAGGTACCTAACGGATACAATTGTTGGCACCTCTAAGGATTTTTCAGTTTTAAATGTGCGTAATTTTCGCAATTAAAAAGTTATAAATATGAAAAATATACTAAATTTTAATATAGAATTTTCATTGTTTATTTATATTTAATTCTTATTATTTGTTTATTAAAAAAGAGCTAAAAATGGGATATTAAAAAAAGCTTGCCAAAAACTACAATTATTGGCATCCGACTACAATTATCGTCACCCCAAAAATGTACAATATTTGGCACCTATGAATTAAAGGAAAACAATATTTTGTTTTTAGTTTCTTATTTATAAAATTTGTGGTTCATTTAATTTCAGTAACATAAAATGCACGACTGGATCGTACAAACTTGCTCTTGTAGCTAACAACTTTAGTATTACTCACTGACGCTGTTGGTATGTAGCGAGTCTATTATAGTTATCCTATGCAGATTTAAAACAAATGTAGGTAATATTACCTTGATTCTTAAATAATAATAAATATTGGATCATAGTTTTTCATCCTTAAGATCCTGTTTAGATTGGTGGTACCCACTATGTCATATGACGAGTATTATGTGGATGAGCAGGTTTCACTTTTCTTACGGTCAGGTACTGACGTGCGTTTTCTACGCACTTTTTTGGTTTTAATATTTATTCTAGAAGTTGTGAATTTGTTTTTTTAGCACAACAATTTTAGGTTCAGTCTGAATCTAAGCAGGTTGGCTAACGGCTTTCGCTGTGGACAGACTTGTGCCTTGTAACACAATCAAAAAATGTCCAAGCGAACAATTTCAATAATTTAAGCATATTTGCTTTGGAAAACCTGTATTTTTTGTAAGTCTCCATTTCTATGATTAATTGGATTGAGTCGTTATACAGTTTTCTTCTTCTTGGCGTTGGAAGTTTGGCATTTAAATTATTGAAATCATTTAAAAAGGATACAAAATTTAAAGGCATTTTGTTTTTTTTTTGTTTTATGTCCAAACTCAAAATGACATTTCGACACTAATTTCCTTATGTTGTCTCTATTCAACCTATAGGCGCGTTCAGCTTATAATGGCTCTATTTAACGTTGCGTTAGTTTTATAAATGAGTTTTTCGAGTTCAGAGGCATTATAAGGGGCGCATAGCGCTATATACTCGCTATAATACAATTATAAATAAGGCTGTTAGTAACTACACTGCGATAAGAAGAAAACAAGTAATACAAAAAAAAAGGTTTGATTTGTGAAGTATTAAAGTTGGAAATTATAACTATAATTTTGTTTATGAAATCTTTGAAAAACAAAATGCACGACTGGATCGCACGAACGTGCTCTTGTAGCTAACAACTTAAATGAAGCTAACCATTGAAACTTAGATAGTTGTATATATCCTATGTAGGTTTAAAGCCTATGTGGGTAAGATTAACTTGATTCTTAGTATAATGAATTGTGGAATGGATGATTCAAGGAATAGTTACATAGGTACCTACCCTCAAATGTATATTGAAAATTAAGTTTAAGATCTTAATTATGTAAGTAAGGAGGAACCTAAGTATGCAAACATGTACATGTAATAATGAAAATGAAGGATATAGGTGGGAATGTTGCTATATACATACAACCTCATAATTGAGGTGCAATATGTATACATAAGATTCATGTGATTTTTAAAGCACATATGTATGTATATATAAATGTATGAGGGCCTACATTGTATTTAGTATTCAGTGACGTACGCAAAAATTCGTAAAAAGGGAATAATAATAACGTAGAAATAAATGGATAATACACATACTTAAATGTTTTTATATTGCTTAGTCGTTATAGTTTAAGGGAAAACAAAGATGCCATTTGAATTCATGGATAAATAAGAATACATAAAAAAAAATTAAAAATCGTTGGAGCGGCTCTTTAATAAATTCATTTTTTATGTATAACATTTTGAAAACATTTGTAGAAAAAGAAATTGAAACGTCATTTTGAAGATATTATTCATTTACATATAAGATTCAAATTTTAAAAAAATTCTGTGAATGTTTTTTGCAAAATCGGTTTTTCAAAAAAAATGTATTTATTTTTTAAAAATCGAAAAACTTTATTTTGAAAATTTGAGTACGCAGTGTTATTAACAATTTTAGGGAGCATTTGCATAAAAAAATTATTTTAATCGGTTTATCCAATATTGAGAAAGTCGAAAATATGAAAAGTGGTTCTATGGGAAGTACCGTTAATAAGTACGCAAAAAAATATTTGTATACTATATTCTTGGAGCCGTTTTCGAGAAATAATTTTTTTCTTTACGGTTTCTTAACATTTGTATGGTAGGTACTGTTGTTTTTTATTTTAGACAAAGAAAAACCACAAAAAACCACCAAATACGAAGTTTAAAAAAAAAACTATTCAGACGTTTTCGAAATATTGAGTTTAAAAAAAAAATTATTTCCAAAAAAATTGTTTTAAAAAAAATTTATTATACAATAGTGTATAAATTCTCTGGGAGCTTCTGCGTAAAAAATTAAAAAAAAAATCAAATTAACCGTTTCCGGGAAAATCGAAAATAAAAAAAAAATGGTTCTACTAGGTACCAAAAATAACAATTTTTTTCCAAAAAAAAATTATCGAAAGGTACCCTTTCCCTTCGTTAATGAACTGATTTTTTTTTTTATAAAAATCGTTGGAGCCGTTTTGAGAAAAATAAGATTTTTTTTTTGGCCAAAAAAATGTATGGGAGCTACTGTTATTTGTCGTCTTAAAAAAATGAAAAAAACGTGTGGGCATATTACCGAAAAAACCATATGTACCAAGTTTGAAGCAAATCTATCAAAGCGTTTAGGCTGTAGATTCGAGGACAGACAGACAGACTGACATGCGGAATTGGGGGACTCACTTTTTTGGTATTCTCTATGATCGTAATGTCATGTTTGATATTTATAACATACATTTTGTTCACCCCACTGTGTCAAAAATATTTAATCCTTTTAAAATGTTTAAGGGCTTATACGGACTTATTTATAACATGTAATTTCGACTACTCCCTTTAATACAACAAAAACGGGACTTGGAAAATAGAAAAAAAAAACTAAGCATTAAATAAACAGAAAGTAGACATTTATTTCCCTCTGACTGACAGAAAGTCAAACTGGACGTGTTTATGTGATTATTACTTATTTACGAATTTAAATTGTTAATGGAAATACGTGGCATAGCCACCCACACATATTGAACAATTTTAGTCAAGCCTTCACAAATGTAGCTAGTGTGTTGTCGTGACTCTTAAATTATTAAGTGCACGTTCATATGTCTGCTCCCAAAGAAGTATGATTATACAGCACCATAAACTATAATCCCGGGGATATCACAGGAATAGAATTCTTAGTTTGTATATTTTGCCAGTGATGGTTCGTGACCTGGAAAAGGCTGCATTTTATATACACATATCTTTGATAGTCACGCAATAAAATAAAAGGTATTTAAATTTTAAAATTCTTTATTTAGAAGTTGCTCTCGCACGCTATTTTCCCCTGTCCTTCCCAAATGCGCATTAAACTATTGAAATTGAAACAATATTCTCGCTCTACTGTGCACACATAACTTTCAGTTGTATCGTATTTTTTTTTAACCAACAATAAGTAGACTTTATGATAAAGCCGGAATTTCCGCTGCAAGCATCAGATGGTTATTTTCCGGGATCCAACACATCTTTTATTTAAATTTAAAAGCTTTTGTGTACTTTATATCTGCAATGATTCAGGAATAATGCCGAGAATAGACTCCTCAGACTTAGAGCCTTGAGAAGGATTCGTATTCGTATATAAAATAGAATGTGCAATTGTATGTATACGGATTCAAATTAACAATGAAAGACAGTTTTATCGCTGGTGTCTTAAAGCTAAAGGCCATTTCTTCGAATGTTAACTTCATTTTTATTGAATACTTGGCGTTTTTTTTACCGTTGTAATTAAGATTTTGTCCAAGAGTAAAATAATTTAGACGTAAGAATAATGACTCTTTGTAGAGTTAATGTTTAATCTCTGTTTAAAATCAGTTCAAATATTGTGAGCTTTAATCTTCAACTACTTACTTAGATTGAGTATCGTGAACTTGTGGAGGCAGTTAACAAATGTTAGTAGAATTGGTGTCTTGGGTTATAAGGTCTTAATACAGAAATGAACAGGAAACGGTTCCAACGATTTTTATAAAATAATATGTATGACTTGATCGAACGAACTTACTCTTGTAGCTAACAACTTTAATGTAGCTAAACATTGACACTGATAGTAGGTAGGTAGTCTAGTTATCATTTCGTAGGTTTAAGTAGAAAAATGAATTGTCTAATGTATGTTTCAAGGAATAGCTCAAGAAATAATTAAATTCATGGATTAATAATATCCTTACATATGTGAGGGGAGTTATATGTACCTACATACATACACAGATGAAAATATGCTCAAAAATGAAATATAATAAGGGAGAAATTAATGGATGACACACATAATAAAATCTTTTTAGATTGCTAAATTGTCAAAGTTTGAAGGAAAAAATAGATGCCATTTGAATTGTTCGACAAATCTAAATATACCGGGTGTTTTTTTTTAGACGTGTCCTTTTCAATTTGGCAATACTTTTTCCGGAGTTGGTCTTTTTGACAGCTCAGCTCTCACTTGATCTATGCTCAGTTTGGTTTGCCATTTAATAATGAATAATGAATAGACTTACTCCTAAACAAGCGCAATGCACGTTCGGTGAATGGGCCCAAGTTCGGATGGCAAGAAGTGTTCCATATTTTTTTTTCAAAAATGAAGCCGGCCATAATGTTACAGTCAATGGGAAACGGTATAGAGCCAAGATTAATGAAGTTTTCGTGACTTTTGGTTCCAACAAGACGGCGCTACATGCGTACAGCTTACAAACCAATTAATTTATTGAAGGAAACTTTTGGTGAGCGCATTAACTAGCATCGTAGGCATGTGCCGTTGTCTCCAAGATCGTGCGACTTAACACCGCTGGACATTTTTATGTTGGGTTATGTGAAGGCGCTTGTATACGCAGATAAGCCTGATACGATTACGCCTCTGCAGCCGCGGCGGCCACTTGCCCGAAATCATATTCAAAACATAATGGCAAACCCTTATCTTTACAATAAAGCTTAATTCTTTGCCATACCATTAAATTTTATGCGTTTTATTTCTTCTTGAAAACTGTCTAAAAAATACACGTTATAAAAAAAAAATTCAAAAATAGGTGGAGCGTTTAAAAAAAAACAAAAATAATTTTGTGATGTATACAATTTAAAAAACATTTTTGAAAAAAAATATTTGAAACCCCATTTGAAAGTAATTATTAACCTACATATAAATTTTGAATTAAAAAAAAAAACTGGTGACTGGTTTTTGAAAAACGATTTTTCAAAAGAAAAAATGTATTTATTTTTTTAAAAATCGAAAAACCATTTTTTTGTAAATTTGAGTACACAGTTTTGTTAAAACTTTAAGGGAGCATTTCCATAAAAAAAACAATTCGAATTGGTTTATCGGATAGTGACAAAGTCGAAAATATGAAATGAACAGTGCTTCTATGGGAAGTCCGATATATAATAATATAATTTGTTACTTTTAAGTGAATTGCACTAATCAAAGAACACACCCAGTTTTTGATTAAAATTCTTGGAGCCGTTTTTGTGAAATATATTTTTTAACGGTGTTTTTTAACATTTGTATGGGAGGTACCGTTCTTTTTTGTTTAGGAAAATACTGTTGTTTGAAGGTTCAAAATAAAAGTTTTTTTTAAACTTTTTTTTTTGAAGAATTTTGGTTTACTTTAGAGTTTAAGCTTTCTA